>RXPK01000111.1:858335-898446 GCA_004143645.1 Protaetia brevitarsis
GTTTTTGTAAAAACATTGACGTGTATTGCGAGGTTGCATACTCATGTACAGTTATATATTGAATTGTTAATTAAGTGTAGTGTATATGTTATTGAAAATTTATAAAATGTATTTTTCCCATGATGTACACACACCTACCTTTATTTATATGGAATGTTATGTGTCATAATTTTGCAATTATATTTTTTAAAAATTTATTTTAAACATTTCTAGTTCCATTTGATCACATGGCTATTCTCATGTATTAAAAATTCTTATATCTCCCTTTTCACTTCATTGCAATTGAACAGGATTTTTTTCTGAGCAGTTTTCGCCACTTTGCGCAAGTAATTCGCATCGATGTCTGGTTTAGAAAATTTTATTCGAAAACATTCACTAACGCAACCCCGTGCGAGACGGACGTGTCCGAATTAGTTTATAAACATTTAACGGCTAATTTCGACAAATCTATTTATTCCAAATTTCTAATCAAAAATGATAGTTAATGTTAAACAAAGGTTATCATATTAATTTTAAACTCACTTTACCACTATTGTTGTGTAATTTTCTCCAACGACGATTGTCCCGAAAATATGTTCTGCTTCATGAGCTATTCTCGGTAATTCGAGAGTATGAGCGCCCTGGCCAACCTGTTGCTCTAAGCTTTGCCGAATTTCTCCTTCCAAAAGCATTCTGCGCCCACATGAACCTAAAAATAAAGTATATTTTAATTCGATCTAAATTTTATAACTTAGAAAAGTTTTTCTTTAATCTGTTTTCGCGAAATTGGGTTAGGAATTTTGTATATCCGCCGACAGTTTTGCAGCATCTGGGAAAACTTTATAAGTGGCGTTCTAATTTATTAGTTACTATGTATTCAGGCACAAACCGAATACCCAGTAATTTTATCATTCAATGTTGCAATACTGATATACCCGTCATTTTAAGCTTAGAATCACACGGATAAATGTCTCAAAAACGCGGAAATTTTAAAATTTAAAATTAAATGTATTTATTTTCCTTGTTGAATTTATATTGCAAAATTTAGAATTACTAATTAAAGACATATTTGTTACCAACTAAGCGAACCCATTTTACGTACCTGAGATTTTTAATTCTTATTTCGTTGTTTTCGCACTGCTTTACATTTAGAGCCATTTATTAAATAAAACCACATTTGCTTGCACTTAAAGATTTTTTTTTATAGTACAGAATCTATATAATTTATGTGTAGAACTATCTGAGTTGCTTTCTATTAGAAATAACATTTACAGTTGTTTATAATAAGGTTGATGGATTGAAACATGGATTAAGACGTAATTATATGCATACATCACGGTGGTCAAAGCCTTCATCACATATGCAACTCTGATACGGTAGACAAAGGTGCAACTGCAAACTCCTATAAGACTAGCAAAGCTGACGGTATTAGGTAAACCTAATTAACAGAAGCCTATAGGACTAATTTTTGATTGTCTACAGCAGCAATGGAATGCCTTCTAGACTACCTGCCTCTCCATTTGGTGATAATGGGCTTGGCAAGAATGGGGCTTCTCAGATTGCAAGAACTACCAACTGCCGAACGCAAGATTGGACACCATATTGACATCGGTATGGGCAACCTTTGGGATTAACCCACCGTGATTTGACATATCTTTAACAGAAACGAGGTGGGAATGACGAATCGAAAGCTGTAATCAATTTCACTGCAAAAGGTTTGGGACATTGTTCTAATTTACAGACGGATCAAAAACTGAAAGCGGAGCTACAGCTGGAATCTATAGAGGGGTGAGAAATACAATGATCACACTCCCACTAGAACCTACCGACGGTTTTTCGAAAAGCATATGTAATATTGCATTGAGCAACTGAAATCAATCAGAGTGCTTATGAGAATAAGGGGATGCTTATTGCTACAGACAGAGGCTTACTGATGGTGCTTGTGTTCTTAAATACAATCAAGTATTAAATGGGTTTTTGTATAGACCTTAGTAAGTCTTTTGCTGTGGTGCCCGGACGTCAGCAACTGAAGGAATGACAGGGCGATGAGTCAGCAGAAAGGGTATCATCTGATATATTAATAGGCCAACTTTTCTAAGTAGTTGTTGAACACACACGAGAGCAGGAGAAGTTGGTCAAAGAGGAAACAAAAGAATCTGGAATAATACAATCAGGGAACCTCATGGTAATACCTTTATCACGGGACCATCAAAAGAAGATTGAAGAACTACTGCAACTCAGCAGAACTCATCTTTGCATCGTAATAGGTCTCCTAACAGGATGCTGTACATTAAAAGGACACCTACAGAAAATTGGGGAAATGCTGAAGATACCAACTGCAGACTGTGTAATGAGAGGACGAGGAAGGAACGTTACACTTTTTGTGTGATATTTGAGCCCTTCGACGCAAGAAGACAGCAAGCCAAGATGTCCCAAAAGATTAATTCGATCAACCAGCCAGAGAGAGACCTGTACAGATTACTACAGGGTACTAGGATTCTGGGATGATTGGTATGGGTTGAATGGGTAAAAAATATGGGAGATTAAATACAAAAAGCCAAGAAGCTGCAGTGTGTCCAGAGACTCCATAAAATAAACATTATTAAACATAAAACCACATGCTTTAATTTTGATCGAATATCTTAAATCATTCTCAACGTTGTTTAGAACGGGTTGATAATCGGCTCTATGAGTCCAAATCGATGCAAAAAGTACTGCTTTGAGTGTTTCATCAATTTATCAAATCTAGAACGCAATCAATGTTTTTAGGAAAGTTCTCTTATGTATTTCTATTCCTTAATATAATTACATAGTAAAAAAGCAACAACAAGACAACAATGCAATAACGTCGACCAAGATTGAATCCATCGACCGAAGGAAGGAAGCTACAAACCCTTCTTCTTACAATTAGTGCCGGTGGCTTCCACAAAGTGTGGGCTGTAACGTTGTTTCACCTCCATGGCAGTAGTATTGACTTAATTTCATTAGCTCCGTGCTCTAGACGGACAAACAGACGTACGCAAACTCACTTTAAAGTAACATTAACGTCTCAATTTGTACAGCGACTCCTCCCTTCTGCACAAAGCTTCTAATATTAGCCGTAATTACAATGTTTTTACGTAATGAAACCTTGCGTTCATTGTGAGCGAAGTTTCCCATTACAGGGTCGGCTCCAAACGAGCTCCTCTAATAATTAACTTAAGCTGTTACTTCGTTGATGGTGCCACATATATAAGCTTAGTAATGAAAAAGAGATATCTTTAGGACTTAAAATATCATGGGATTAATTTCTTATTGATATTGTTCATTAAAGACATGTAAATACGATATACGGAATTATGCAGTATTTAGACGATTTTTTTACTATTATAATTATTTTTAAATATATTATGTTTACACTTGTAGGGAATATAGAAGTTTTGTTTGAATATATAATAACTTTAGTCTCGCTCCAACAATTTCTAATATATTGGTATAATGGTAGTGCGACAACAGCATGAATTAATATAGTTTTTCATACAATTTCCCCTCATATAAAACTATTGCAGTTAATACAACGTATTTTTGTTTCTATGCGGTGTGGTAGGTATATGAATTTTTAAATTCCATAATTCCTTTAGGTTAAACTTCATATTCATGAAAGGTCCGGTTTGCGTCTAGCGTTGTGTGATAAACTTTGCATTGACAATCAAAAGTGCGATCGTAATTAGTTTAAGTGAACACATAGGCAAGATTATCAGGCTATAGGGAGACTTGAATCATCCAACCTTGCGCAACATATGTATAAACAATACCGGACATAAAATTAATTTAGAAAATCTTGAATTAGTGAAAACTGTACAACCGCCGAAAGAGTTACACGCAGACGAAACCATATATATAGAAAAACATTCAACTAACTTATAGAATCTTGAAGTGGCATCCATCCACCATTTAAGTTTAATAGATTTATGGGGGTAGAAAGGTTCACATTTGTCGCGAATGCTTGGTGTGTCGAAGAGTCAAGTAGGCGTAAAAAACGCATTTATATATATTATTCTTATTTATGAATAGTAGTAACACTGAAGATCTTTTAAGACTTTCTTTTCAACCCCCACATGATACCACAATTCAGTTTCAAACTAAAGCCCTTTCAGATCTTGCAATTTAGTAATAGATATTGCTATATGTTTAACAGTTTGAATGTTCAGATCGAATTCAATTAATCGCAAAGACGGAAAATACTAACACTTGATTGCATGTGTAAATTCTTCGAAATATTTGTTTTACCTTTAATCCTTTGGCGGCAATTACAAGGGTCAATTCGGCGAATACTAAATTCGATGCTTATGGTTTTTTTGTCGCATATCGCTAAGGGTATTATCTGCAGGAACGATTATTTGTTTCACTGTGGATTCAAAAAGTAATAAGAGTGATGCGTCTAGGTGTAAATATGAAGTACAGATGCGATAAATTAATAAGAAGTGAAGTGTTTTTTAAATAATATTCTCGTTAAGGAAGGAATTTCAAATATTTAGTATGGTACCAGTGCATAAAGCAATTTTATTAAATATATACAGTGTGTTTCACTTTTCATGGCGACACCTGAATAACTTGTTTATTTCCAAAGCAATCGATATAATTTTTTTATCAATTGTGTAGGCTACAATTATACATCTTTTTGTATGAATAGATTTTTATAATGTCAGTATCTAGCTATAAGGGTAGCATTTAACGCATTTACGTTTTCATGATGGTAATATATGCTAGTAAGTTTGTGTAAATGTTGTAGATTTTTCATCAAACCAGTTGTATCGTAATTCTCTGTTCTCTGAGACATGATCCCCTTTAATCATTTTAATTACACATTGAATCCTTAACTTTACCATCACTAGCAAATGTGGTAAAGGTTGTAGTATCTTATCGACTAGCAAATCTAGCACGTTAGCATAACTTTGTTCGTTGGCATAACCCAGTCTATCACACTTTCTCCCGTCTTAGCAATAAGAGTAAAATCAGCTGGCGTATCACTCTCTGTTCTTCCCATTCAGTAATACGAAACCTTGAGTTTCCATTACTTCCACTAGTTTCTTTCCCATTTTATTTGCTATCATATCTCGCGAGATCTTTCGGTGTGTTAAAGACGCACACGATAAAAGCTCAGCATCCAGCTGGTTTAACCCCCCACCTTTTCATTAAAATTTCCTCCAATTAACCGTTCGTAGTTGAATTCTCCTCTATTTTTTTTTTGGTTTAGGAAGTCATTTAATGTTTCCATGCATATGTCTGTGTCTGCTTTAGGGCGGTAGTAATTAGTCAGCAGAAGGATATTCTTGTTGTCATGTTCTAACAGGCACAAAATCCACAAAATTCGTGGTTTCTATTTTTGCTACTTTCATCCGGCTTCTATACATCACCGCCATTCCACTACTTGCTTTTCCTAGACTTTTCTTCCCACTAGCTGGCGCTAAAATTATTGTAAAATCTTGAAATTCATTAGGGAGGAAAAATCAATTAGGCAGGTTTTCAATAGACAAATTATATCGTTTTCTTTCAAATAATTACTATGCTCTGTATCCAAGGTATGTAGATTATGTCTTCCGCTTATGTTCAATGTAATGCAATTAAGTGTGTGAATCTCTATTCTTTGTGTCATCTTATTTGGTCCATTTTTCGTTTGCCAGTTTTTTGTCCTAGCCATCATTGTAAATCCTTCCAGTTTACGCTCTCTCAGTTTTAGAGTAAGAGATATCTAAATTTCCAGCCATAACTCGTACATTCGCGTGAGGATTATTGCGATACGCTGTTAACATTAGTGCATCGAAATGGTGTTTTCGTTTTTTTTTACTCACGTTGACGTGGTTCCACAACTTTCCAGTTGTGTTGAAATGTTATTCAAGTATGCAACAGTTCGATGACGGATGGGATTCAGGACATGTTGCGTCAAACTTTTTAGCAGCCTCTCGTCTAGAACGTATATTACCACCAACAATTCGAATAATTTCTACTTTTTCAACAATGCTTAAATACCTATAGGGTATTGCTCAGAAAATTTCAATAGTTGCAACTGAAGTAAACTGTTTAGTGAACTGATGTTTGATGTTTGAACTGACATATTGTTTTCTTGCTTCATGGCACTCTTCTTATTACAATAACAAACTATTATCTACTGATAGCATAGAAATTGAAAAAGAAACATTTCCAGCAAAAGGTATCAGGAGTTCTTAAGTGAACAACCACAACTGTAACAACTTTTTTTAATATTTTCTTTTTGCAAATACAAAATTCCAAGCTCACAAAAACGTTGCGAACTATCTTTCCAAATACTTTGTTTCTTGTTTCATGATCCTAAAACTATCTGGATTGTAGGAGCCTATAATGAATGGAAATTTAATACCAATTTCTGATAACCACCACCCTTATCTTGCTAACGAATCTCACGCTCCTGACCTGTATTCTACTGCCGGTTCCATTTCCCTTTTCTCCGCCAGCCGCCTGCCTTCCCTGTTATTTTCGTGTTCTTCAAATTGTAATTTGCTTTTCGTTAACACCGAACTACGTCGCTTGAAACCCCGCTTTTTTCAGTAAGAATCTTCGCCTGCGGCAGCCTTGATGTTTCAATATTAATTTTCTTAATTAGGAAAAGGAGGCGAAAAACGAAGCGAGCAAACAGCTTGATGTCGGCTTAATTTACCTACTTTTGGCGGAACTACGGGCCGAGGATACGGCAGCAGGTGAATATTCAAATTTCTTTTTATGAATTTTAAAGCGCCGTAGGTGAATTCTTTTTTTCCACTTATCACTGGAGTGAAACTGGCGCTATATAGAGAGGGGCGTTTTAAATCTTAATGTTTTCCTGAATATAAAATCGAAGGCTGCTTATTATTATTAATGGCAAGAAATAAAAATATTCTCCTTAATGTTTTAGTGAGTTGATTAATAATGTAAAAGTGCAATGGATAGGAAAATTGTTTTTTTTTTACGTAGAGCACGTTGTAGCATAAAAATTGTTGTAGTGCGAGATCGTATAAGGCTGTCCTAATGCTACTCTACTTTCCACGAAGTTTATATCAACTGTAACATTTAAAATTTTCTATAGGTAATAAATAATTAAATATTTAGCTCTGAATATATCGTCTAAATTTTTGCATGAAGCAGTTAGTTGAAGTTAGTCAACAATACATAGTAACGAGGGCTTTCTTCTTTGATTGTACGTATACTCTTATTATACATTAATGTCAAATTGGTAGTGCCCAAAATTACACATATGAGCATGCGTAGATTCAAATAAGTTCCACGTAAAAATAAAACAATATGCATTTTACTAAATAATATATTTTTAATGATAAATACAACCAGTGGCGGCTGCTACTAAAGGGCACATGGGCACGTGCCCACCCAACCACCAAGATGAACACAGAAAGAAATTCGCATGTAATTTAGTGAATTATTTTATTTTATTATTTTACGTATTGTATAACGATCGATATCAAAGTTTCCTTCCGCACCGCAGACGCTAGCGTATATGCGAAGCCGAACTATGTTCCGGGGCACTCTTTTCCGACGTATTCTATGAGATGATCGCGACGGCTCCGTTTATCTTCCGCGATACCGCGGCTTATACGGTCGCTTCGGGGCACGCAATGCCGTGTCCCAAGTTAACGTCTTGCATTCGTTGCGACTGCATCTTTTTCAACGCATACCGCGCATATGTGATTTCAAAGGCTAGAAGTGACGTTTATTATTAATGATAGAAGCTAATTGAGTGCAAAATCTTAAAAAAAAACCGCTCTCATTTGAGGAAAAACTTTTAATTAAAGAGAAAGGAAGGCCTAATCCTGAAAAAAACTACACTTCCACAAGTAAAACTCGAACTTACAATAGAGTATTTAATAAAAATATGAGTGGATGTGCGGATGTTCCCTAACAAATAAACTATTTTGTTTTATCTGCTTAATTTTAAGAAGAGGTCAGTGCGTGAATAAACAAGGGTGAAATGATTTAAAGCATATCGCAGAGAGGGCAAAGAAACACGAAAATTCCGTTTCTCACATGAATGCATCCCTGGATTTTAATGTTCTAGGCAAAGTGGACATACGTGAATAGTTAGACAGTGCTTATTTGCAACATAAGTACAACGAAGATGTGGAAAAAAAATGGTTATATTTTGCGTCGGTTAATTATGTGTATAAAAAAAGGTGAAATCTTATCCTGTGTTGGACAGCGTAAAATTGAAAAGTGAACTTTCAGGATATGTGTGACGTAGATGTAGGTGGTGTTTTGCCGCTTTTAGTGTTCATAACACACAACAACTTACAAAAAGTTTTAACGGAAACATATAAATATTATTTGTACAACCGATGTTTCTCCACCTCAAACGCCATTAAAACTTTTCTGAGAAGTCACATGTTCAAGATCAAAAAAAACCCATTTTTACAACAAAGTCATAGACGTCTTTCCAGCATGAAAAATAGGGAGAATGGATTTATGTAAAAAAATAGGCAAGTTCTTATATTGTGCCCACCCTCTTTCATAACTCACGAGCCGCCACTGAATACAACCAAATTTAATTAAAGGTATAGGAAGTTTAAACAGTATATATTTAAAAAACACATATTTATTTCATATTCATTCTTCATAATTTGCACAAGATACCTAATGGGCAATAATCGATGGCTGTTTTCCCATAGTGTGTGTTAACGGTATGATAAAAATACAGAGTATATTTTGCAAAGATCTGCATGTGGCGACCTTCTTTAATAAATTTAGCTATTTATCTTAATTAAAAAATCTTGTACCCTGCGTTTACACGAAGTCTTGAAAGTTTCAACATTTAGTTAGTTATTATACATTTTTGCCTAACATTCCTTACCAAAACAAACTAGAGGGTGAAGTAGCGTAGTATTCTGAAAACAACAATCTTAAATGGAATAGAACAATGTTCCGAACACAGGGGGCTAAGTAAAGCATTAGAATATTAAGATTTTCGACTAAGAAATATTCCACCAATTTATACAGAGTCGATATACTACAAATTAAGAATTTGGAAACATGTTTCCTTAACATACATGCACTGCTTACATTCCATGTCTAAGTGACCTACGCAAGAACGGTATAGGTGGACGACTGTAAAATTAAAGAAACGAAATCCGGGCGCTAAGATTCTTAACGGTTATGGCCACGAATTTTTATATCAATTCATTTCTTTTTACGTTCTATTATGAAAATCGTTTTTCTCAAAACACATCTTTGATACATAAACTTATAGAATTCTATAACTACATACAGGATATCACAGAATAACTATTCCTAATTTTTGGAAGTAATAGAGGACACTGAATAAACTGGAAATATCTCGGTGTCAAGATAAACTAGAAATCGTTAATAACAATCGCAATTACAAAATGAAAGAGTTGAGTTAAGGAACAATTTGTTAGAAATAATACCGGATTAAACTTTATAAAAATAGAAATGAGTAATAAAATTAGAGCATCGCTTAGGGTCATTTGGGGTTTAAACGATAACGCGCCGGGTACTACTTACAAGTCTACTTACTCATCTATTTCGGCAGACGCGGCGTGCGTTATTTCGGGCATACTACCAGTATTTTAACGTTTGAGGAAAGTTATATTTGTGGAGAAGAGAATAAAATAGGGTTTTCAGGTTTAATTACAGTAAGGGGACATACATTAGAACCGGGCGATTTAGAAAGGCGAGTAGATACAAGAGGCCGAATTCACCCACGGAATTAAAAATATTAATTTTTTACAAATATAGGCAACTTTTGGTGCGAGTTTTGAAACTTTTGCGGATGTATTGAAGGGTGACGGTGGGACAGATTAAGCGGCTTTTGTTCTTTATCATAGGGGTATTGAGATATATAATCAAGAGTTTAAATTAGGGGATCATTGCAATAGTTTTCAGCCAAAATTAGTTGCAATAAATTAGGCTGTATGTACAGTACCCGACAAAATTAATGTCGTCGTCCATAGCGAATTTTCTTATTTTCTATCTGATTTTCTTAACTGCCAAGTGTTTTACACGCAGGTACCCCATAATAAAACTCATACGTGCAGCTGATGGCAGCCGAACGCGCGCTTGCTGAAATGATAGTAGTTTTGGTGTGTATAACTGATAGTTTATCTGTATTAGAGGCGTTAGCGAATTTAAAAAAATACGACCGATTTATTAGATATTTGGTATATGTTACGTGAAGGGGATATAAAATTTGTTTAGACTAGGCTCACTTGGGTACAATCGGTAATCAGAGAGCCAACCAATTAGCGAAAGAGGCGGTGACTAGGGGCTACAGCGCGATAATTAGGTATGGATCAATTTTGGCTAGCCTAGTTAAGAATGAATTTAGGGACAAATGCGATGATTGGCGGAGTAGGTAGGGAAACTTCTTTAAATGGGAAGTGGACTAAGAGATTTATAAGTCGAGAGATGATTTAAGGGGCTAATGTACAAGGCCAATAACTCTGTTTTTAAAAAATTCCTGCAAATACTCTCCTATTTTTACTGCTACATGAGCAGCCATACTGCCATTTTGAAAATAGCTTACCTGAAACTTGTCATCGAATTCCTTTGGAAACTTCATTTCACTAACGATACAGGAACATGGTTATTATGAAAGTTGTGAGAAAGATCTAGCTAGTTGAAATGTCGTAGCATTGTGACAAGTAATATAAAACCTGTCGGAAAGGCATTCGATAGATTTATTTTATTTATTTTTTCTTTATCCTCACAAATTGTTTATTTTTTTTTATTATAGATTAGGTGCAAGTTATGTTTCAAATGAAATCAATACAATGTGATGTGAAAGTTAGTTTTTATTGTTAAAATATCATAGAATAATTGTTTCCGAGTAACATTTTAGCAATATTACATCATTTTTCAAGACATATCAATAATTATTTAACATATATGATACACTAAATTTATATTTTGTTATTATTTATAATATCGGTAACGTAAAATTTCTCCAATAAAAACTACCACTGCCAAAAGTTCTCCGATAAGTAGAATCAGTAAGCATATGTAGATATTAGAGATCGTCAATATACCTCTCTTTATTGAGTCATCGTGATACAGATTACTTTTCGGTATTGCAGTCAATGTAAATGATCTGTACCTGAAAAAAATATGTTTTCATTAATTACATAAGTACAGAAATTTTGTTCAACTTTTAGATCCGAGGGGATGGGAATGATTCTTAACGTAATTTGATGCACTGAATTCTAATTTTCAATCCGTTTGTCAAGATTGGTTTTGATTTAAGTTCTCACATCTTGGCAGCATTGCGCTGTCACTACGACTTGACTGCCAGAAACCACCTTGTTGAAGTTGTCTTCCAGTTTGTCGTATGCGGCCTTGTTCGCAGATAGTGTCGGATTCTTACCGGCTAAAAAATCCCTCTCACATCATGCTGTGTGCTACCCGGGATTGCGGCGTTATTACTTCATGTAGCTGGTCGTAAGATGTTGGTAAGGCAGTTACTCGTGGATCTCCTCCCTCCCTTACGTTCATCTCTTTCGCTGGCAGTCAGGATGCTCCTGGCTAGGTGATCTATATGTTGCCAGTTCTTAGAAGACACAAGCATCTTTTCACGATGTTTTCCGGTGTTAATTCCCTTATTCTTTGTACCACTCCTTTCCATGAAATATTCCACCTGTAGCATTTCAAGAAAGTATGCTCCGTTAAGTCTAGATCTCCACAATACGGACATCCATCCATGGTCTGATGGGATTTGTGCTAAATGATAGTCTATGTCACTAAGATCTAAGATACCAATGTCTTAAGCCTCGAATTAACCCCCTGGTCCACCCGGCTAATCCATTTTATTCTTCCCAGAGTTTTTGCCACTGCTCCAGAATTTGTATCTTTGTAGACTTTCTACTGATCCTGCCTTGTAGAATGCTGACCTGGCCCTTGGCCACTAAATGTATGGACGCAGTCCTAGCCAGTATTAGAAGGGTTTTGGTGGAAACAGTCCTGTACATTCTGACGGTCATTAGGCGGCTTTCCTCTGGATACCCTGAAGCCTTTGCCTATGGGTGCGTTTCTCCATGGCCTTCAGCCAGACTGGTGCTGCGTAGAGCATGATGGACTGGATAATAGACGCATACATCGCTCTTCTCTTTTCTTTGGGACCACACGTTCTTCACAGGAGTTGGCGCATACCTGCAAGAGTCTTGGCAGCTTTTTCAGCTGTTATCGTCACAAGAGTACCCATCCTTATATCTCTATCGAAGTGCACACCGAGATACTTTAGAGATTCTTGTATATGCTCGACGTTTTCTCCTATGTGGATGTCAATACTCTTATTCCTTCTCCCAGAAATAAGAAGCACCGCCTCCGTCTTGTGTGGAGCAAGTCTAAGTCTCTTGGAGTCTAACCATTCCATCCCTTTGCGGTTACAATAATCCCTATGCCGTCTTCATATCCAATAAGGGTTACACCTGCAGGCATCGGCATCCGTAGTAAGCCATCGTAGTAGACATTCAAAAGAGTGGGTCCTATAACTGATCCTTGAAGAACTCCGCAGCTCGTCTGTAGCGCGCTGTTTCGCCAATATGTAACATTCTGTTATGGAAGTAATCAGTTATTATATTATAGAGGTAGGGGAAACACTTTTTTCCTCAATTCCCCAAGTGTGCCCCTCCATAGCGCCGAATTAAAGGTATTCTGCGCATCTACAGTGATTAAGGCGCATAGCTTTTTGACACTATATGAACGTAGTTTTATTGCCTCTACTATTGCTGTCACTCTGTTTAGGACTGTGATGGTAGACCTCTCCTCCTTAAAACTGTGTTGTTCCTCTGACAAACCACCATGAGCGTCAAACTGAACCAAATTAGTTAGTTTGAAAGCTTAGTATGGTATTATACAACAAACTAAAAAAGTTGACATTGAAACCAACATTGAGAGAGGAGTGACCGCGTATTGTGGAGGTAGTCACAACTTAACCGAATCATAACCTAACCTCCACAACAAGTGGTCACTCCTCTCTCAATGTTGGTTTCAATGTTAGCTTTGGTATTAGCCTCTGTTTATGGGCTTCTCGTTTGTCGCTTTGTTAATTCTTATATTGTATCTCTCAAGAAGGTAATAAATATTGGTGAAAGTTTAACTACATGAATTTTTTCATTTTTTTTATCATTGGCTGTTTTCTCAGTAATTTCATCGAACCTTTAGTTGTAACATTATATAACGAATACTACCACATCTATTTTCTTAAATAAGTGACAATTCAGTGACATTTCGTTTGTCTGTTGCTAGGCCGCATCAACAACTAAATAATAAATGAATCACTCGGCCGGCTGTAACTTTTTTTCCAAGGAGAATCATTACTGGTATTAACAGTAAATCTTGATGTGAGGAGTTTGTTTATAAACCTATCATTAGTGTTTGACAGTTAAATAATAATAATGGTTTCTTTACTTATAGACGAAAAGAAAATTTTTGATATGATTGTGATATCATACAGTTTTTGACGAACATAGTTCCTCGTCTGTTATCGTAAATGTACTATAGTGAAATTGCGTGCGATAAGTGCATTTCGCGAGTTTTATTTTCCGTGTAAAACGTCGTTCCTACTATCACCGAAGAAAATTGAAACAAAGATTAGATTACGCTTTGTAGTGCTTGCTCCTGGCACGATGCGCAGCAACAAAAAAAACTATACCCCAGGGTACGATCACCGATATTATGCAATCGTCCTCAGATGAGGCCAGGAATTCGCAACCAAACGGCGTCGTTTTCAAATTGCTTTCCTCCCGTGACGGGCGCGCACTTTCGAAATAAAAGGGGCAGAGGAATAGACGGCGAAACAGCGCCCGAACAGGGAAAAAGTCGCTGAAATTGCGGTAAATCTTTACGGTAGAGATGTTCAACGTGCCCCATAAAAAAAAAGACAAGCCCCTTATCTGGCAGTAGTGTAGCGACATTCGATGGCCCGGACTATCGAATCCTCCGTCCGGGCGGCGATAAGAAAGCGGTTTTTGTAAAAAGATTCCGGCCACTTTTCGGGCACTATCGGATGGGGCGAGTTGACGCAGAGAGTCATTGTTGGGGTGGCTTCGAGTGCGATTTGGAAAGTATCGATCTCTAGATGGTCACCGCGAGCGGCAAGCGGAAGCCTAACCACGCGCCCACAAACACGCTCTGGCGTATTTATCTGCCAATTCCAGTGGTTTTGTACGATTTAGTTGCTGGCTAAGGGAGTAGGTAATTAAAGTGACCTTTCTTGCCATATATATACTGTGACAGAAACCAATTATTTTAGCTTGTAGTTATATTGCTGTTTTAAACGGTTTGATCAAATTCCAACATATCAAAAACAGCTTAGTAATTTAAAATGAGAATTGAACACTACGATTATTCTATTGATTAATAACAAAGTATTTGTTAAATCCAAACAGTTAACATATTTTATAAATAAGGAGCAATACATGATATTATTAAACACAAAGACTCTTTGTTAACAAGTTAATTAGCTGACGTTTTCGTGCTTAGCACAATGTAAGGCTAGCTAATGTACTGTCACATTATGAAGTTAATATAATCGCAACACCAAAAAGGGGTAGGAATTTTTTGACCAAACTTAGCAGAAACATTTAACTACTAACAGGTAGCAAATGATTAAAATTTTAAAGAAGAAAAACAAAATATGAATACATTTTTTATTAAAATAATAGGTTGGTTTTCCCCCACTCTTCGCGCCATTGATTCTAGCAAATGGTTCACTTCCTCTTGAGGTATTCTGTCCCAAGCATCCTGTAACTCATGCTGAAGAGCTTGCAGCGGTTGTGGAGGATGCAGTGGGTTCCTCAGTCTTCTTCCCATAATGTCCCAAACATTCTAGATGAGCGAACCAGAGATCGTGCTGGCCGTGGGCAAGAGATTGATATTAGCCTCTACAAAACAGTTCATAGAACGACTTGCAATATGGAGACGTGTATTATCTTGCTGGAAAAGTGGGTATTGCAGTTGTCAAAGAATATGGCGTTCTAACACCTCAATCACATGTCGCTGGGCGTCTATATTGCCTTGGACGAATACTAAACGAGATCCGCTCCCATAAGTTATAGCACTCTATTCCATAATCCCCAAAATTTGATGTGCATGCCCTGGAAAAAGAAAATTCAATATTGCGATGTTCCCAACGTCTTCGTTTAACCCTCACACGACCATCATGCATTCCCAAATAGAATTGAGATTCATTACTACAGACTACCCTATGCCACTCTATGTTTCAGTGCAGTCGCTACCTACATCACTCCAAAACCTGCCGTCGGTATTGAGCCGATAGTGGTAATACAAAGTGTGGCCAATACGAATGCGAACCAAACGCAAACTTAAAACCATTGATCAGCAATTAATTTGCTATTGGAGAATCGGTCCCTTGTTGCCATAAGCCCGGCTGATGGTCGAGTGGCTTGCACGCTTGGCTATCAGTCGCGAGGTTCTTGGTTCGAGCCCGACGGACTGCTCTCAGAGTGAGGTATTCATGGTTTTCCTCACTCCTTGGCGAATGCTGAGAGACGGACATCTTAAGTCGCTCCACGGGTGCAGGCATAATAGTAACTCATGGCCGCCGATGCCCCCTGTAATTGACGAAAGCTGTTGGGGGATGATAAAGCATGAATTATTATAAGTAGAAGATGGTGGTTCTGCACCTTATTTGTTCTTCTTCGCCTCCTGGTTCCTCTTCTGCAGCGTTTCTGATCCTCCCTAGTCCATATCTGATAGCAGCACGCGCTGCTGGATTGATTCCGGTTAAGATGATTTGTAATTTCTCTGTATGAAAAACCACCTTCGCCCAAATCAACAATACGATCTCAATAGAATGCGCTTATTGGCACACTATAGGCGTGACCACATCCCCAAAACAGACAACCACAAGCGAAAACAAGCTTTATACTATTATATACAGAGGTCACAGTTAGTAAAGATTGACAACAGGCTCTCGGAACCTGCGCCGCTAGTTTCTGGCGTTGATTAGGGATCGGTTTTAGGTGCTCTACTTTTTTCTATCTATACTTGTGCCTTGTTCGAGCCACTAACGCAATGCATGCCGATTACACTCAAATATATTACTCCTTCCCTAAAAAAATCAACGTGTAAGTGGCTCTGAAGGGAGTCCAACATGATTTGGATACTGTTTTTCGGTCTGCTGGCAGCATTCTCTACATGTTAAACTGTGCGAAATCTGCTGTTATGTTTTTCGGTAGTATGCAGGCGCGTGATGAGTTAATGAATAGTTGTCGATTGCATATTCATTCTACCAGTAGTAAGCGAAGCAAAAAGTCTCGGCTTAATTATAGACAACACGTTCGGATATAGGCAGTAAATATCAATGTACATTAGAAGGGCATATTGCATTTTAACGACGCTATGCCAGCACAGATCGTGCTTGCCCACGAGTGCAAAGTTAAACCTTTGTAATGCGCTTGTGCTGTCTCCTTTTATGTATTGCTCATGTGTGTATGGCCCATACATCGATGCTTGTGATTAGAAAAGAATTCAAAGAGTGCAGAATTCGTGTCTACGATTTGTGTACAACATCAGAAAATATCTCATCTCGCATACATTTTCTGTTTGTAAGTGTTTGAATATGCGTCATCGGGTCTTCTTAAGGGCGTCGTGCATGCGTCATACTGTGATTATTTCGGGGCTACCCTCCTACTTGTACAATAAGATGTGTTTCCGAACGGATGTACACGAAACCAGTAACTTGTTGACCTATTAATAAGGCAATTGTATGTAAAGTCCTAAAATTTCATATTTAAAATGAATTTGTTTATCATCAAGATTTACATAAATATATTAATATATTATTATAGTCACAAATATTTTGTGGATAAAATAATTTTCAAATAAAATATCTTTCTTTTAATTAAGGTCGAAGCTAATTATTTATCCAGAGGTCTAAATCAACCGAAACCCTAACCAAGAATAGCTATCCCAGACACCTCATACTGCGTACTATAAACCAACACCACCATCTTAGATCCAGCATGCCGGAAATAGAAGCTACTCCACATCAAACCAATGCTTACACCACCCTCAAGGTGTCACCGAACTTATTGGAGAAATTCTGTCCAAACACAATATCAAAACCATTCTCAAACCTAATTCCAAGCTTTCAGACCTTTTCCTGCTCCCAATTTTTTCAAGCTCCTGGTGTTTGCTAAATTCCATGCTCCTTCAGCAATTGGTAAAACAAAGCGTTAGCTGGGGAATTTAATTTGCACAATATGAGGGTTGTACTCCAGCGTTGAGCTGGATTGGTACACTTGCTGTTCATGGACTGAAGGCCGGCCATCGAATCCAATTTAACGCTGTTGGAGAACTATTTATATCCTATTCCGTAATTTTCAGTACTACAGGCGTAAAACCCAAGAACCTGTTGAAATTCATAAAAATCCTAATAATCTCAAAATCGTCTCCGAGAGAATATTTGAAAGTCCTTTCCTTATTCCAACAACCCAATCGTAACAGTTACGTTCCTTTTTGCCGTGGAGGTCATATTCCACTGAACTATGATCGTTGGCCTTACATAGCCGTTCCTACATATATATTAGTTCTCCAGCTTCTGGTCAACAGCAATAAGATGCTTTCACATCGAAACAAGGACAAATTTAAAGAAAAAAATAAGGTGCTCAATCAAAAAATGGCTAAACATCTTCCAATTTTGTTTAACAGTTTTTAAGTAAACAAAAGCATAAAAGCGCGGGGCCACTGTACGCGAAGCTCAGCGAAACTAATTTCCTTGAAAATTGGCTCCCATGTAATCATACGCGCATCTTCGCTAGCCTAACTTCGCTTCGCTTAGCTCTAGTTGCCGCGTCCGCGTAAGATTACATGGGAGCTAATTTTCAAGGAAATTAGTTTCGCTGAGCTTCGCTTCGCTTCGCGTGCAGTGGCCCCGCGCCCTAAGGGTAATATTCTTTTCAACTCACCAGTGTTCTATAATACCAGAATCAACCAGTCTTTGCAGCGTAGTGGAGAATTTGTATTTGTATGGAGCACCGTATCTTATGGGCCACGAATGCATGCTAGGAAATATCTGTTCATTGACTAATCTGAACCTTGACATTTGATATGGGGTGTAGTTGCGACAAATATTCAAAATCTAAAAAAAATAATTCTTAAATTTATTGCCAGTAAATTAGGTGTTCCTATAATAAGCGCAATAATATATTTCAAACCAAGGGAGGAATGTGCTCTATCCTTGGGCAATTACAAACCGAGCCGAAGGCGAAGGCCTGCTGTAGCACTTTTTCTCCCTAGGAAGGAAAAGTACAACTTTCCTCCCTAGAGAGGAAAAGCATAACTTTTCTTCCTCAAATGACGGAGGAAAGTTATCCTATACTGCTGGGACAAAAAAAATATATTTACTTTAAACTTTCTAGATTACCAGAGAATAATGGCTAAGGTAATAATGTATGTTTTGGTGTTCAAAAAATTGAATTTAAACTTACAATATACTGTAATCCCGTATCTTCGTCAATAATCGCTTTTCTGTGTTTCAATGTAGCAGCTACAGCTTCACAAAAAGTAAGTTCATTATTACACTTCGCTAAAATATCTAGATAACTTTCATCGGTAGAATATTCAAGATTTTCTCTTAGAACACTCCAATCCTCGTTATTAACCTAAAGCAAAAAAAAAGGAATATTTTTGAATAAGTACATTAGTTAACTTTTATTGGTTTGATAATGTTTTGGCCACACAATTAGTTGTTGAAAAGGTATTAAGTAACTAATAAACTCGACTATGTATTATAGCGGAATTAAGGAATTTGCCTTATTTGTTTGGGCTGAAGAAATAGCCTTAACTAAATCAATATGTAGGCTAGTAAAGTTAAAAGGAAACAGAAAATCAATGACAAAGCCGTAATAGCTAAAAACGATAAAGGAGATCTTATAATATACAATTGAAATGAGCCACCTCAAATAACTCTTTACCTGCTAGGATTTATATAGACGTTTTGGATGGCCACAAGACCAATCTCCCCTATTCAAATTTTTAAGAGTGAGGGCTGCTATACCCCCAGGAATGACCAAATCATTAGGCTCGTCATTAAAAGTCTCTTGTTTTCTATTTCGCATATGCAATGAGTACTTTTGTGCAACTGTTTGTGGTGACACTTTATGTGAAGTTGGTACTCGTTTGACATTTTTATATAGGCTTTCGCATGGATTTGCGTAAAACACAAGGACTGTGTTACCAACATGGAAACAATGAAATTCCCTGCATGAATAAGGAATCCCATTTTAAATAATAAATAAACGCAAATTAATAAAAAATAGAAAAAATCGTCTAACAAACACGTCTTACAATGACTGTTGTAATACTCGT
Organism: Protaetia brevitarsis; assembly: GCA_004143645.1. Classification (NCBI taxonomy): domain Eukaryota; kingdom Metazoa; phylum Arthropoda; class Insecta; order Coleoptera; family Scarabaeidae; genus Protaetia; species Protaetia brevitarsis. The sequence goes on from RXPK01000111.1 coordinate 877,662, forward strand.
ACCTACATCAAAACACCTTCTACACCACCAGGCAGTAAATTTACAGAACTATCTATTGCGATGTGCTTTTCTAACCATATCTACTTATCACTGACGAAAACTTTGTCAATAGAACTATTCAGACGGGTACTTACAACAATATCGAACCGAAACTAACACCCCCACAACAACCTGGTTCAAACAATGGCGGGCGTCCAGAGGTTCGACAGTACTCACCACCACGAGTATATTACATGCCGTTACTTACTTGAAACGTATACCCTTCATCGTAGAGCTTCAGTACGGAGCTTGGTTCCTTTTGACTGGCTTTATCATTGTCGAAGCCAGTTTGCTCTTGTACGCCGTCGTTATTATAATTGACATTAAAAACCATATACTCAGTATTAATTTGAGATTGAATATGCGTATCCGTAAGCTAGGCAGGATGCTTTGTTCCACGATGACGTGGAATGGAATCTGAAATGTTAATGGAGGATGTGACATATAGTTGAAATTGATTCGCACGATGTATGTGGGTCAAGTTAGTAGCTGCAACGGATAGACCATTATAGGTTGCAAATTAAAAATAGAAATGTAGGAAATCATGGCGTACAAAAGCTGATTGTATCAAGAGTAGATTTTATTCAAGTTCTATAAAACTTCTAACATAAGTGATTTTAGTCAACAATTATAACTACAGCTGCTAACTTCAATAGTAGTAAATCAAATAGTATAATTAATAAAAATAATTTATAATGTGACAAAAATATTCAACAACTGTGGTACTGATGACCTTAAACATTTTAAAACACCTTACGATAAATTTTACTATACTGGACTGGATTAGTGTTACTGTTGTCTAGTGCAGAAGAATTTGTGGTAATGTACCTACTTTATAGTTTATAAATTACAATGTGATGGGCGGATAGGGATAATATGCAATACAACAGTTACCAATAGCGAAAAGAATTAGAACAAGTTTTGGATCAAAATACAGAAGATGCTAAGTTGACATATTCGGAGAGGAAAATGGCAAGCAACTTATTGGGAAACCATGCTAAAAACAGAAAGCCATTTCACTTAAGTAGGATACAGTTACGGATACCTATGTGATTCATATTAAGTCACGCATAAGAAAAAAGTATTTACCCAAGATATATTTATAGGAAACCTTGTTGTCGGCTTTGCAAAAAGGGAAAAAGACAAACAAACATACTATGCAATTGTGCGATGTTGCATCAGTATTTGGCCAAAATATAGGTCGCCAAGCATATTATTTATATGTGCTTTTTATTTATTGACTGGCTCGCCTTACTTCAGTTATTTGCGTTACACTGCAACCTACCCATGTTGAACTTATTTGCTCAGCAGATTTCACTGTTTGCAGTAAGCACCTAGTAGGTTAACGCAAGAAAAACTGTAGTAAAGTCACTCAAGCAGTCATAAAAGGCACCTATCAGTAATGAAAAAGGTCACAACAGGCCGTAGGAATAGCCAAATAGCATAATCGAAAGCGGTACAGAAAACTATAATGAAAAAAGTAAAAAGCACTGAGCTGATATATCAATACGTAAGCAAGCAATTCATAGGCAAAACATGCCAGAAAAAAAATGCCTTGCTTATAAAATTATCAGATCATATATGGTAAATGTATATCCATCCAAGATAGGGTTACTTAACAGAGAGTATGACTGCAGGCTTTGCAAAAAGGTAACAGAGGCAAACAAACTTTTAATGTGCATCTGTAAGGTGTTAGATCACTTTTGGCCAAAGATAGGATCAAACCAAAACTTATGGCTATGTAAATGCAGAAAATATATTTGCAAAATGAGGGCAAGATGATAATTAATAATGAGGAGCATCAGAGAAAGCTTTTTGGAATAGATAATGTTAGTATGGTATGGCAGTAAGTCATATAATAGGTTTGATTGCTTGAGGGCATAAAAAGCATTTGGCTGACCTATTTAGGCAATAAGTATTCCATAGAGAAGCCAGGAAAAAAGGACTTTCTTTCCTCAAATAGGATTCAGCTACAAACAATTGTATGGTTTGTGTCAGGATATGAATGACGAATCAACACCTATCTTATAAAACTGAAGGAAATAGAGACAACACATGCTATAGAGATGAACAACATAATTCCATAGACTACTCCATACTAAAAACGTATGCAGTGTGCAGATACAAGAGCAATGAAATGCATATTGTAGCAAAAACAGATGAAACATAGTAAGTCTGCAGATTGTGATGTTATACCAAAAAAATTATATGATGCTGCTATGAACAACTATTAAGCTTTGCCTTTCGTTCTCTTGAAAAGTGTGTGGCTTTGTTATGACTAAACATTTGATTGGTATTGGTCACTTAAAACGATAGCTTTCTTTGTTATAATTTCAAATAGAATAGAACATGAAATTGAGCTTGATTAACATTCTCTGGGACTTCTCCAAATATAAACTTTTACACTATCAAATATTAAAGAAGGTAATTGATAGTAAAATTGCATTATCGTCAGTACTTTTTATATGTTTAACTAGTGGAACTGCATCATTCTGCTTTTTAGGTGCGCAGTTCAAAATTCTAGAATCACAAAATCATAAGTCCAAGGGTAGCTTTAGATACTTTTGTTTTTGTTTGTGTTTGTTTGTAGTTCTTTTTTGCAAAATTGATTTTTTAACTCAGATTCTACTAACAAAATGATAATCAACATTTTAGTTTTCTGCTATGCAATTTTAAATAACATTATTGTCAATATTATGCACCTAAATACTTGTTATTTCAAAGAAAATTTTCTATTATTTATTTATTTTGCAGCATTTACTTTTGTTGTTTACTCTAATTGCAATATTAATTTTAGACTGAGTTTTGCACTTGCAGATTATTCGTATATCAGCTACTACCATAACAGCTTCTTGTAGTCACTGTTATCTGTAATCGACTCTCAAAAAACTAGTTCAGGAACTGTCTGAACTATATGCAAACACATTCTGCATTCGTATTTGAAAAGTTGGTTGTTTATATATAAGTTATTATGCAGCAATGTGTGTTGGTGTTATTATTATTTAAATTGCTCAAAGGACTATATAAATATGTACACCAGTAGCACAGTCATTAAAATATTGCTTGATCTATGCAATGTTGCTTTTATTTAATATGAAATAGGCTATGGGGGAAAGTATACTTTAAAGTTATTTTATATAAATTTGAAATGTTTTAATTCAGGATATATCACTTAGAATATACTTTAACTATTGGACATTGAAAAATGTTTGGTGATTTTCTTGCATTCATCAATACTTTTTATATCTTTAACTAATGGAACTGCATCATTCGGCTTTTTATGTTCGCATTTGCAAGAAAATGCCGGCATTAGATTCTCATTTATCAAGTATCGAGAACAATTAATTAACTTTGGCAAAGATAAGGTAATTGTGCAGAAATCCTTAGAAGGATATATACCTATTTAAATCACTGACCGATCTTTTAACGTTACACTGAGTTTTTCATCTTAAATATACTAGCTAATTCCCTCATAGACATTCTGGAAGCATTTTACTGTTCGCAATTAAATATTCCATCTTACAATAGATCCCTGTTTATGGTACACTTATATCTCTTCGTAATACATCATTCGCATCTAACTATATCATTGCATTTACGAATCGTCGTAAAATCTAACATTGTTTTGCAAGAGCCGGGAAGAAAATAGAGTTCGCGATTATGTAGATGCCGGCCATAAGGGATATATGTGTGGAAATAAAGCATTTTACGCTCAATAAGGAAATACATCCCGAATTCTGAAACCGTGGCTCGTATGATCGAATCGTGTGCAGTTTCATGTCTTCCGATCCGCATATTTTTCCTCAATCGTTCTACGGTAGACTCTTTCGGTATTTCTGCAGCGAAATTCGTAAATGGATGCACGGAAAGAACTCATTTTTGTATGGGAATAGGATTATTTCGTCTTCCTTTATTTGCTGGTTTATGTAAGCGACGATATTTCGTTGTTTCTTTACTTGGAAACGACATTTTTAAGGGGAAAATGATATTTAAAGTGTAGCATAATCGTTATTTGCGCATGTGTATGCCTTAAAATTGATACTTACCTCTACGAAGTGCAGATTTTGGGAAAGATTGTATGCCACTGTGATAACTTTTATGAAACATCCTATGAAAATGATGTCCACGAGCAATTGAATCCAGATATTCATTTTAAACGGCTTTAGAACTGCATCCCATGAGAACACCTCCGTGTCTGGGCTTACGTAAAAAGTAGTATAACCCTCCATGATGTAACATTGATGTAAAGTCTACTAGTCGTCTTCTCTCATAGGTCATTGACATGCCACCAACGGCCCAATCACGTCGACCACGCTGTACCTAAAAAATTAAAGCAAAGGTATTCATATATTATTATTGTTATCTTCAGTTTGGGTGTTAACTAAATTGTGAAAATTTCTGTTTAGAATTTCATATTAATTTTTAAATACACAGGGTATCCTATCGAATTGGATCATTACAACTTTTCCAAATTTTATTAGAATAATGTGAATTCTATCGCCCTGAGGTCATAAGGTTAGGCAGTCTGTAAGCATGTTTTAGATACTACAGATTGTAGGTAACTTTACAGCGCTAGAGNTAATTATATGTTTAATTATTTTAGTGTTAAGTTTTTTTTTATTTAATTCCTTTCATTTTTTGTGGTCTAGCGGTTGGGCTAAGTTCGATTTAATGCTATTAGATTTTGCGGTGAATTGTGCGTTGCCGTTGTACAGATTTTTGAGGCAGTTTCTTGATCGACTGTTTAAGTGAGTAACGTATTTTTGTATTTATTGATGCATTTTGTATTCATTTTGATATCTAAACTTCGCATAATTGAATTTTATATAGCCAATTCAAGGAGAGTTCATTTTGTACATAAGTGTTTAATTATTGATGTGATATTGTGCAGATATAAGATCAGTTTATTTATTTTTGTGCGGAAATATATTTAGTTTAATTTCTTATTAGTTTAAGATTATTTTTCGTTTTCTAATTTGCGTTCGTTTTTATTTATAAATCACCTCGATTTGAGTGAGTAGAAGCTTTGGGCTTACTTATAGTTTTCAATTTTGTAAATTACTAGAAATTGTCCACGCTTAATTTAGTTTGTTTTAATTTGATACGACGTAGATTGATATGGTAATTTTGGGATTTTCTTCGTGAAGCAAACAGAACTTTTGCTTTGTATAGGAAAATATATGTCGATTTTCATTTGATAATGCAATTTTTATTTTAGACTAGGACCTTCAGTTCATGGTTTTTTTCTGCATAATCTGTAATATAAACCCGTTTGTAAAATAAATTTGATTGTTAATTAGCATCGTTGGTTTAAAAAATCTGTTCTTTTATTTTTATTATTAACAGCCTTCTTCAATTTTCGGGTATTTTAAGAGAGTTCTGATTCATTCACCTCACATTAGCTTTTCGTGCTTCAGATTCAATGTTTTATATTCGCGAGGTAATCTGAGTTAATTGTTCTTTTTTTAAATAAATATTTAATCCGTTGAGCTAGCTAATTTTACTTTTCTTTTTCTTTGTTAAATTCATTTGTCAATTTCTTTCAAGTCAAACAGTACACAGCAGTATCTACCGCATAAGTATAGAGGAATGATTGTGTTTGCAATTTTATCGAATTTGGATGCATTTGAACAAAATTAAATATTTCTTAGTATATTATACATCAAGATATTTACCCCATTAATGGCCAAAGTATCAGAGACGAACCAGAACGAACAGAATATTTTTTTGATAACTTCTTTTTTAAATAATTTTTCAAGCGAAGTTGTACACTTAATTAGTTTTAAATTAGCTTTAATTCATATATTCTGCCAAAGTATGATTAATTAATGAACCATTATTTTTCATGTAAGCAATGAAAATTGCTATTATTATCATTCTACATTTTTCTATTAATTTTATCGCAAATAGTATGCTTTATTTGCGATAAAATTAATAGAAAAATGTAGAATGATAATAATAACAATTTTCATTGCTTACATGAAAAATAATGGTTCATTAATTAATCATACTTTGGCAGAATATATGAATTAAAGCTAATTTAAAACTAATTAAGTGTGTTAAAAAATAATTATGATTTTTTTAAAGAAAATTTCAATTATTTTTGTGCTTGGCCATTAATGGGTTCAGGATAGAAGTTCCAGAACAGACACATTTAGTATAGCATCTTTCAGGATTATATGACACTAGAGGGTTCAACAAATTTGTTTTAATTAGCATTACTTTTTAGACTATTGCTTATTAAGTAAATGTGAAATATAAATATTTATTGAGGCATAATATATAGCAAATATTAAACATAAATCAAAAGTCTCAGGAAATTCATTAATTGAATGAACTCCTGCAAAATCAGCTTTCTACTACTAACAGAAAAACATTGTGGTACAAAGCTTTTCTCTTGGCTGTAAGAAGCGGATTTTGTAAAAAATCATTTAACAAATTTCCTGTGACTTATTCTTACTTGCAATTCTTTTGTCATTTTTAGGACAAAGTCACTGAGAGCGACTAACAGAGGAGTTGCCCGGCTTTTGGCGATATTTACCGATCAATTACTGATTGTTTCGCGAAACGGCGCCATCCCTTCGCTATTACCGATCCAAACGCTCCCTCAATATCTTGTTTCAGCAATCAGTTTCAGTCGTTCAAGTCATGGTGATCGCATAAGTGAATGAGGGCGCGTTTTACTCATTGTTTCGCAAAACGACGCTATCTCTTCGTTATAACGGATCCAAAGCGCTTGTTTCGAAATTTGTTATTTAAAAAATTATATTCCCTCATCCAGGTCACGCATTCAAGCAAGTGCTTGTGGCTCGACGTGCGTTGTGTCCTCCGTTCAAATTTCCAACGTTAGGTTTTTATTTCTAATTCGGATTGTAAATTAATTTTGAGGAACTTATGATTGAACTCTTTGCTATTTAGTTATTTAAATTAACTACATTTTGCATTGTAATTCATTTCGTACATGTTGTATATGATTAACATTTTTCAATGTAGATGGCGTTCATTTGAAAATTAAATATACAGTGAAATCTTTCTTGGACGGACACCAGTGGGACCTTGGATATCTATCCGCACAAAGGAGTGTCCGCCCAAGAGAAATTAACAACACATAAGCAGATCTATATGTAGTGTGTATACCTTATTATATAATTTTATTAATTTTCATTATATTTATTGATATTATACAGTAAAATACATGCGTAGTAAAATACTAACTTTATTGCAAAATAAAGTGCCATGGAATAGTATATTTACAAACATTAACAGATATGCGTATAGATATACGAATATATTATAAAACTATATTAAAACTAGTATACCTACTATATAAGATATAAGGCAAAAAACTGTTTACTGTTATGGAAAATATTCATGAAGGGTTGTTTCACGGGTTTTCCTGTTAACTAAAATGTCCTGAAAATGAAGGTCCAATTGAGAGATTAACTCTAAAGCTGTAAGGTCACCACTTGCTTCAACAAAATGTTTCAGTTTTTCCGGTTTGTGTTAAATTCATTACCTGTTGATATGTACTGATATGTTCCTTGACTTCTACATTGTCATCATCTGATTCGTCAGACACCATTATTTCGGGCAATATTATCTCAGGAAATATTGATCTATCAGCCTCTTCGAGTACTACATCACTGCCTATATTGAAAAAGTCTTCTATACCGACAATCTTTGGCATACCCATATTATCAGTGTTTTTCGGCATTAGAGCCAAAAGTGACAATGGAAGGTCGTCTTCTGAATCTTTTAATGGAACGATTGTAGTACCGAGGTCTTTATGGATAATTCCAGACTTGCGCAAGCAGTTTTGGATTGCATCTTTCGAAACTCGATCCTATGCGCTTTTAATTAGATAAATTGCATCTAATACATTTATTTTCTTTGTAAGCTCTTGAGTCGATTCAACAATATTTATGGCTATTAGAAGTTTTTTTAACAATGAACGTTCTATAAAAAGCCTTGAAACTTTCAATGATGCCCTGATCTAGGTGTTGGCACTAAGGTGCAGTTGGGAGGTAGAAAAACTAGTCAAATGTTTTCTAAGTCGATATCCGTTGGATGTGAACATGCATTGTCTAAAAGCAATAAAATTTTGCGTTTCTGGACTTTCAGTTTCCTATCAAATGTCATCAGTTAGTTCCTCATTATTTCGGCTGTCATTCATGCTTTTCTGTTCCATCTCCATGTAACAGGCAAATCATTGAAGTTGAGGTGTTTAAAGGCTCTTGGGTTTGCAGTTTGCCTACTACTTACAATTTTCTTTTTGCCCGTCATGTTGGGCAAACTAGTATAGTAAATCTTTCTTTAGCAAGTTTACCTCCAACACATCTTTTCCGTTTCAAATGTAGTGTTTATTGGGCACTGTCCGAAAAAAATAATCCTGACTCGTCAGCATTGTAAATGTCTTAAGGAAAGTAATTGTTTATAATCGATGGCATTCCAGCCAAAAAAGTGGCTACATCATTTGGGTTACACTTGCAGCCTCTCCGAATATAGCGTTGAAAGCGATATTGTGCCTAACATGAAATTTTTCCAATTATCCTTCAGATGCATTGAAATCGGTGTACCCTAAACCATCGGCAATTTCTTTTTCTTTACTTTTCACTAATAGACCTTAATTAAAAAAAAAATTAGCTAATGTTCTACGTTAATTTTTATTTGATCTATGATGTTCTTATCCGACAAAGGAATGCCTTTACTGCGAGCCTAAATAAACAAGTTTTTTTTTTAAGGGGTGGTAACGCCTAAGCTATATTTTTAGCTTGTCAGGTCCCCGCAGAGCCAAATCTTCCTCCTAATCAACATTACGACCCCGGAAAAAATCCGATTATCGTAATTGACCAGAGCGAGATTTGAACCCCGGACTACGCACTGATAGCCAAGCTTGCAAGCCACTCGACTACCAAGTTGCTAGGCAACCAGTTATAGCATAATTCGTCGAGGTTTCTCATTAACATTGACATTCGATTGAAACTTGACCAATAATGGTTCTTTATGTTTAGTAATGTCTAATGCTTGAGTTTTGCCGATTTTGAAGTGTTTTGCTAAATCCCGCACAGTTTTTCTCTATTATGTGCTTCAATCACATCGACTTTTTGCTGGAGCGTCAAGACGTTACGCTTCGACGACATATTGACTGTTACTGAATATATATATATATATATATATATATATATATATATAGTGCAAAGCCACATCACACCGAATGCGAACGAACACGACTATGGGGTACCGAGATGACGGGGAAGTTCCGATATAGTTTCAGCTTATGCCCGTTCAAATGATTGCGACGACGCGACGTCCGTTCAAGAGAGAGCGAAGTGACAAAACGGGACCGATTTCTGCTGTCTGCGTTCGTTCAAGAGAGAGTCTACCCAAATAGGTGTTAATGTGTGGGAAGTTAATGTAATAAATTCGGGACTAGGAAACCTGTTTGTTGAACAGAGTTGTCCGGTCATAAGAGGTGTCCGTTATGAGAGGTTTCACTGTATTTTTACAATTTTTAATTTGATTTTTGACGTTTTACATAATGAATTGGATAATTTTAAATATAAAAAATCGTAAATCGTATTTTCCCTTTCCTTAAATTAAGATATTTGTTTGTTTTTCAGAATGAAAGTTGATTGATGAATTTCCATTTGACATGTCAAATGAAAACCTTTTTGAAAAAAGTAAGTATCTTAAAGGTAAGAGCTATAAACTAACAAACATGCGATCTTATTCTACAGTCTACCACAATACCAGTTTGTGAATCTTCAATAAATTGTATTGTAGTTATTAAAGTACTTACTTAATTATAAATTTCTGTTGCTATCGCTGCTTGCAACAAATACTTCTACACAACTTTATTGTTTGTGTAAGGCTAATATAGGATCTAGTATTTGCCGCATCTGTCAACCGTATTCGAATTCATACTAACCATTTGATCATTTGATTTTATGAATAAACCATAAAAATTAAGTACTATTTATCTCATTTAGAATTTTTACGAATACCGCAATTTTTACCTTTAATATTTACTTTCCCATCTACGGATGAAGAAAATATAGTCTGCTTATGTGCCAATGATAGTAAAAAATGATGTTCTAAGACGTTCAAAGTACGAAATTCTGGTTTATTTACTTGAGTAATTGAGTCGCTCAATCAAGTGCGACACGGCATCACTCTTTCTTCACCTTCCAGAGATTCAATATTGAGGCGGCTCTTAGAGGAATTACCAATACTGCTACTGGGGCTGTTTCTTTCCGACGTAACATTTGTCTAGGTGGCGGAGCGTCCCTGTGGAGGATTTATTTGCGAGATAAATTATAATTCCTTCGACTGGTGTCAGTTTACGGTCTTCAATGGGTTGTAATATCGATTCGAAGGTTGTACAGGCAAATATGATAGTCTCTACCTGTCTCTCCCTGTTTCAAACATCTTCCATTTGAAGAACGATTTAAACTTAAATAAATTATTACATATGGCACTTACATGTGGCCAAACAACCTTCCTAAATTATTTGTTGCGTAACATAAAGTTGGTGTATACATAATGCTCAACCATATCCTTCTTGCCATTGCTATGAAAGCATATTTTCATAAAATCCTCTGAATGCATCTACCACATACATACATTATGGAGAGTATGACAAACTTTGAAACTTTGATGATATCAAAGCAAGGCAAAGGATTACTTCCTCTTCATAGAGACAAAATTTACACCATATATTCTAAACGAATATGATGATGACACTTTGAGCTTTAGTTTATGTGTAAAGAAACCTGATGAGTTACTTCCGATAAATAGGAACAGGTAATGGAAGATATTGAAATATCCAACTAAAGGCGAAAGTACTTCTTAGAACAGGACCTAGACGGTAAGCCAAAACAAGATATCTAGATTCAAATTGCAATCAGTTTTACAATAGGGAATATGTGACCTTCACCCTAAACGGCACAGTCGTATACCCGAAGTCCACGATAACCTATCTAGGAGTTACCTTCGACGGCAAAGACAACTTCGGGACCCACGTTCAGAAAGCCGCTGAGAAAGGCGAGAGGAGACCAGCCAGCCTCTGTAAACTTCTGCGCAATATGGGGGGACAAGCAGTAGCAGCTGTAAGGGAGCGGTCTTGAGTGCAGCAGAGTACAACATAACGTTATACGGTGCCTAGGTATATTATTATTATTATTATTATTATTATTATTATTATTATTATTATTTATATTGTATAACTCTACCCATTCCATTTACCAACCAATTCGTTGAAGGAGAAAGAATCAATAACTGATCGGACATCTAAATCTGGAGGAGCTTTTGAGTCACTTTCATGTGGAGCTTGAGCACTGCTCAGAAGCCCTTGAGCAACCTTCGTGTGGAGCTTGAGCACTTCTCAGGAGTTTTTGAGCACCTCTCATGTGGAGTTTGAGCACTTCTCAGCAGCCTTTGAGCAACTTTCATGTGGAGTTTGTGGACTGCCCAGGAGCTTTTAAGCATCTCTCATGTGGAGTTTGAGCACTGCTCAGGAGCTTTCATGTGGAGCTTAAAGCTTAGGAGCTTTTTTGAGCAACTTTCATGTGGAGTTTAAAGCTCAGGAGGTGTTTTTGAGCAACTTTCATGTGGAGTTTGAGCACTGCTCAGGAGCTTTTGAGCAACTTTCATGTGGAGTTTGAGCACTGTCCAGGAGCTTTTGAGCTTCCCTCATGTGGAGTTTGAGCACTGCCCAGGAGCTTTCACGTGGAGCTTTTGAGTAACTTTCATGTGGAGTTTGAGCACTGCCCAGGAGCTTTTGAGCATCTCTCATGTGGAGTTTGAGCACTGCTCAGGAGCTTTTGAGCATCTCTCATGTGGAGCTTAAAGCTCAAGAGCTTTTTGAGCCACTTTCATGTGGAGTTTGAGCACTGCCCAGGAGCTTTTGAGCATCTCTCATGTGGAGTTTGAGCACTGCCCAGGAGCTTTTGAGCATCTCTCATGTGGAGTTTGAGCACCGCTCAGGAGCTTTTGAGCAACTGTCATGTGGAGCTTGAAGCTCAGGAGCTTTTTTGAGCAACTTTCATGTGGGGTTTAAAGCTCAGGAGCTTTTTTGAGCAACTTTCATGTGGAGCTTAAAGCTCAGGAGCTTTTTTGAGCAACTTTCATGTGGAGCTTAAAGCTCAGGAGCTTTTTTGAGCAACTTTCATGTGGAGTTTGAGCACTGCCAGGAGCTTTTGAGCATCTCTCATCTGGAGTTTGAGCACTACCAGGAGCTTTTGAGCATCTCTCATGTGGAGTTTGAGCACTGCCCAGGAGCTTTCGAGCATCTCTCATGTGAAGTTTGAGCACCGCTCAGGAGCTTTTGAGCAACTGTCATGTGGAGCTTGAAGCTCAGGAGCTTTTTTGAGCAACTTTCATGTGGAGCCTAAAGCTCAGGAGCTTTTATAAGCAACTTTCATGTGGAGCTTAAAGCTCGTGAGCTTTTTTGAGCAACTTTCATGTGGAGCTTGAAGCTCAGGAGTTTTTTTGAGCAACTTTCATGTGGAGTTTGAGCACTGCTCAGGAGCTTTTGAGCATCTCTCATGTGGAGCTTAAAGGTCAGGAGCTTTTTGGGCAACTTTCATGTGGAGCTTAAAGGTCAGGAGCTTTTTGGGCAACTTTCATGTGGAGCTTAAAGCTCAGGAGCTTTTTTGAGCAAGTTTCATGTGGAGCCTAAAGCTCAGGAGCTTTTTTGAGCAACTTTCATGTGGAGTCTAAAGCTCAGAAGCTTTTTTGAGCAACTTTCATGTGGAGCCTAAAGCTCAGGAGCTTTTTTGAGCAACTTTCATGTGGAGCTTAAAGCTCAGGAGCTTTTTTGAGCAACTTTCAGGTGGAGTTTGAGCACTGCCAGGAGCTTTTGAGCATTTCTCATGTGGAGTTTGAGCACTGCCCAGGAGCTTTTGAGCATCTCTCATGTGGAGTTTGAGCACTGCTCAGGAGCTTTTGAGCATCTCTCATGTGGAGCTTAAAGCTCAAGAGCTTTTTTGAGCCACTTTCATGTGGAGTTTGAGCACTGCCCAGGAGCTTTTGAGCATCTCTCATGTGGAGTTTGAGCACTGCCCAGGAGCTTTTGAGCATCTCTCATGTGGAGTTTGAGCACCGCTCAGGAGCTTTTGAGCAACTTTCATGTGGGGTTTAAAGCTCAGGAGCTTTTTTGAGCAACTTTCATGTGGAGCCTAAAGCTCAGGAGCTTTTTTGAGCAACTTTCATGTGGAGCTTAAAGCTCAGGAGCTTTTTTGAGCAACTTTCATGTGGAGTTTGAGCACTGCTCAGGAGCTTTTGAGCATCTCTCATGTGGAGCTTAAAGCTCAGGAGCTTTTTGGGCAACTTTCATGTGGAGCTTAAAGCTCATGAGCTTTTTTGAGCAACTTTCATGTGGAGCTTAAAGCTCAGGAGCTTTTTTGAGCAACTTTCATGTGGAGTTTGAGCACTGCCAGGAGCTTTTGAGCATCTCTCATGTGGAGTTTGAGCACCGCTCACGAGCTTTTGAGCAACTGTCATGTGGAGCTTGAAGCTCAGGAGCTTTTTTGAGCAACTTTCATGTGGGGTTTAAAGCTCGTGAGCTTTTTTGAGCAACTTTCATGTGGAGTTTGAGCACTGCTCAGGAGCTTTTGAGCATCTCTCATGTGGAGCTTAAAGGTCAGGAGCTTTTTGGGCAACTTTCATGTGGAGCTTAAAGCTCAGAAGCTTTTTTGAGCAAGTTTCATGTGGAGCCTAAAGCTCAGGAGCTTTTTTGAGCAACTTTCATGTGGAGCCTAAAGCTCAGAAGCTTTTTTGAGCAACTTTCATGTGGAGCCTAAAGCTCAGGAGCTTTTTTGAGCAACTTCCATGTGAGCTTAAGCTCAGGAGCTTTGTTTGAGGCAACTTTCAGGTGGAGTTGAGCACTGCCAGGAGCTTTTGAGCATTTTCTCATGTGGAGTTTGAGCACTGCCCAGGAGCTTTTGAGCATCTCTCATGTGGAGTTTGAGCACCGCTCAGGAGCTTTTGAGCAACTGTCATGTGGAGCTTGAAGCTCAGGAGCTTTTTTGAGCAACTTTCATGTGGGGTTTAAAGCTCAGGAGCTTTTTTGAGCAAGTTTCATGTGGAGCCTAAAGCTCAGGAGCTTTTTTGAGCAACTTTCATGTGGAGCCTAAAGCTCAGAAGCTTTTTTGAGCAACTTTCATGTGGAGCCTAAAGCTCAGGAGCTTTTTTTGAAGCAACTTTCCATGTGGGAGCTTAAAGCTCAGGAGCTTTTTTGAGCAACTTTCAGGTGGAGTTTGAGCACTGCCAGGAGCTTTTGAGCATTTCTCATGTGGAGTTTGAGCACTGCCCAGGAGCTTTTGAGCATCTCTCATGTGGAGTTTGAGCACCGCTCAGGAGCTTTTGAGCAACTGTCATGTGGAGCTTGAAGCTCAGGAGCTTTTTTGAGCAACTTTCATGTGGGTTTAAAAGCTCAGGAGCTTTTTTGAGCAACTTTCATGTGGAGCCTAAAGCTCAGGAGCTTTTTTGAGCAACTTTCATGTGGAGCTTAAAGCTCAGGAGCTTTTTTGAGCAACTTTCATGTGGAGTTTGAGCACTGCTCAGGAGCTTTTGAGCATCTCTCATGTGGAGCTTAAAGCTCAGGAGCTTTTTGGGCAACTTTCATGTGGAGCTTAAAGCTCATCCGCAGCTTTTTTTGAGGCAACTTTCATGTGGAGCTTAAAGCCGCAGGAGCTTCTTTTGAGCAACTATTCATGATGGAGTATAAGCACTGCTCAGAGCTTTTTTGAGCAACTCTCATGTGGAGTTTGAGCACAGCTCAGGAGCTTTTTGAAGCAACTGTCATGTGGAGCTTGAGCATCAGGAGATTTTTTTGAGCAACCTTCATGTGGAGCTTAAAGCTCAGGAGCTTTTTTGAGCAACTTTCATGTGGAGTTTGAGCACTGCCAGGAGCTTTTGAGCATTTCTCATGTGGAGCTTAAAGCTCAGGAGCTTTTTGGGCAACTTTCATGTGGAGCTTAAAGCTCAGGAGCTTTTTTGAGCAACTTTCATGTGGATTTGAGCACTGCCCAGAACTTTGAGCATCTCTCATCTGGGAGCTTAAAGCTCAGGAGCTTTTGGCAACTTTCAATGTGGAGCCTAAAGCTCATGAGCTTTTTGAAGCAACTTTCATGTGGAGCTTAAAGCTCAGGAGCTTTTTTGAGCAACTTTCATGTGGAGTTTGAGCACTGCCAGGAGCTTTTGAGCATCTCTCATGTGGAGTTTGAGCACCGCTCAGGAGCTTTTGAGCAACTGTCATGTGGAGCTTGAAGCTCAGGAGCTTTTTTGAGCAACTTTCATGTGGGGTTTAAAGCTCAGGAGCTTTTTTGAGCAACTTCCATGTGGGGTTTAAAGCTCAGGTGCTTTTTTGAGCAACTTTCATGTGGAGCCTAAATCTCAGGAGCTTTTTTGAGCAACTTTCATGTGGAGCTTAAAGCTCAGGAGCTTTTTGAGCAACCTTCCATCGTGGAGCTTAAAGCTTCGTAGAGCTTTTTTGAGCAACTTTCATGTGGAGCTTAAAGCTCAGGAGCTTTTGAGCAACTTTCATGTGGAGCTTGAAGCACTGCCAGGAGCTTTTTGAGCATAACTTCATGTAGGAGTTTGAGCATGCCACAAGCTTTTGAAGCAATCTCTCATGTGGAGTTTGAGCACCGCTCAGGAGCATTTTGAGCAACTGTCATGTGGAGTTGAAGCACCAGGAGCTTTTTTGAGCAACTTTCATGTGGGGTTTAAAAGCCTTCAGGAGCTTTTGAATCAACTTTCATGTGGGCCTTAAAGCCTCAGGAGCTTTTTTGAGCAACTTTCATGTGGAGCTTAAAGCTCAGGAGCTTTTTTGAGCAACTTTCATGTGGAGCATAAAGCTCAGGAGCTTTTTTGAGCATCCTCTCATGTGGAGCTTAAAGTCAAGAGCTTTTTTTGAGCACTTTCATGTGGAGCTTAAAGCTCATGAAGCCTTTTTTGAGCAACTTTCATGTGGAGCTTAACAGCTCAGGAGCGCTTTTTGGAGCCACTTTCAGTGAAGCTTAAAGCTCAGAGCTTTTTTGAGCAATTCATGTGGAGCTAAAGCTCAGAAGGCTTTTTTGAAGCACTTCATGTGAGCTGAACCGCAAGGACTTTTGAAGCAACTCATGGGAGCTTAAGCCACTTCAGGCGCATTAGAGCAACTTTCATGTGGAGCTTGAGCACTGTTCAGGAGCTTTTGAGCAACTTTCATTTGAAATTTGAGCATTGCCAAGATGTGATTAGCACCCGCGCCTGTGATGTTGGATGCTGCGGCGGGCCCATTGTGCAATTTTGAGGGAGAGGGTGGTTTTAGCGAGTATCCAGCTTGCACCCCGGATGGGAGCCCGCACTATCGTAAGCGATCGACTCAAGCTTGCGGTGGCCATAAAGGCTTTACCACTCACAAAAAAAAAATATTTCGAAAGCAATAAAGAAATTTACGATAAAAAAATCAGGTAGAGTTTCAGATTGGAAATAAATGAGCCTGTATACCTTGAATAAACAAGAATAAAATAATCTAAATTCCGTAATTCGGGTGGTATTCAGGAAATTCAAAATGTTGAATATGTACATTGAATTCTGTTCATTCTCAATCAGATTAAAATTGCTGTTCTGGACTTGTTTTCTCTATTTTTTTTTTTTTTGAACTAATAGCAGATTAGAGATATCCGAATAGTAATGTTAAAAATATTGACTAATATTAAAAAATGTTAAACAAACGTATTTACTTTCGAAGCTTGAAGTAATGCCTTCATTTCATTCTACTTCATAAAGCATGGAATTGCTATTCATCTGCTTCTCCTAGCAAATAATAACTAAATCCCAAAAGCAATCCAAATTACTGAACTCAAATTACATGCAGCAATGTATGTAGAAGTTTTTACTAATTTTGGCATGGATGATAGATCTCGCCTGCTGGCACTACTATTCATGGGAAGTAATTTCGACACTCATCGGAGACGGTCAAAAGCGAACATCTCGTTTATAGCTGCCGGTTCTGGGTTGTCCTGGGCCCCTTTCGTGTCCGCCCTGATTAAATTTCATCGTTGAATAACCGTATATAACTGCGAGGAAGTCGGACCAATTTCCCGAGATGATGTAATACGTTGTATTCGCAAGATACGACTGTATCTCGTGAGTGGACCAGCGCAGCGGCTCCGTGCAGTATGTAGGAGCCGTTCCGTTTAATAACGTCCGCGCTCTGTGGAAAATTCTGGTCAGTCCAAATACGTGAGAGATTAAGTAAGTTTATGGCGTAAAGTTTGGCTGAGAATATAATGTGCTGCTTGGAAACTCCTAGTTACGTATTATATTGGATATTCGAACTTAAGTAGTAGTGGAAACGTTGTGAATATGAGATTACGTATCTGATATAGCGGTTGTTAAGTTTAAAACGATTGCATTTAATTTGCTGACGCTGCAACGCATTCTGTAACTGTGCACTAAAGAAATCGCTGACTTAGTTGCTCACAAGACTATTAAATAAGAAGCAACGGTGACAGAGGGGGTGGTGTGTTAAGGCACCTGCAGCGGCAAGCCTTCGATGATGTTACAACGAGTCTCTAAGTGCGTTTTGATGATGTTTCAAAAGTAAAGGTTTGCCATTGAAAGATCTGCACGGATAGCTTGCAGCGAGCCCGTGAGTGCGTACTTAAGAAATCGCTGAGCTAATACCGCGTGGAACTATTGAACAAGAAGTAACGGTAAGAAATACCGATAAATTTTTGATGGCGCTTCAAAAATAAAAGATTTCCATTCAGATACTTGCACCGATCTTGCAACTACGCACCTAAAAAATCGCTGATCTAATACCTCATGAGGTCGTTGAACGAAAAGGGCCGGAGATAGGACACTTACACCGATAAATCTTCTATGATGTTTGTAAATACACACAAAATCGCTATGAGAACGACGGAGTATCAGTGACTTTGAGAATGATACCGTACCTGCATAAGTTACCTACTGAAGTGCCACTGTGGTTTATATGAATAAAAGTTGTAGAATTGTTACCTAAATTTCCGGCACGGAAAGTGACGGTCGAGTACCGTGAAAAATCGCGAGGTAAGAACTCAAAATAAAAAGACAAAAGGTGATGCACTTCCGCTTTACAAACCTTCAAATAAGTGGGGCCGAGATTTCGCAAACATGCAGGGGCCAGCCGGCTCGTCGGCGAAGGGAGTGGTTGATAGAAACACAAACCCAAAGATGGATAAAAAATTTCGGCACAACCTGCTTTATGGTTACTTTACACTGTCATGCCCCTAGAATAAGCAAGGAATCCAAGGTGATAAATAAAATCGGAGGTAAAACGGGTTGCAAATATTTACACACAAAGAAATAAAAGAATAAGTTACTGACAAAGCAAATATAATTTTAAATGCAAAATCTTGACATATAAAAAAAATAAAGGTTATTGCAAGAATGACAAATAAAAGAAATAAAACTCAAAAAGAGCAATGTTGTTGTCGATTTGTCATTAAATACGGCAAAACAATTAAAAATGACAGATTGTCCTAAGATAGGACATAAATGCCGAACGCTATGGCCAACGCGAACTGCTCACATAGACTTGTACAAACAAAATTTCTTAAATTAAAACTGAATTGAATGTTTCGTTACGAAACCCAAAATAAAATTAAATATTTAATGGTGAAAAGTGAATAAACACCTGTAATGCCGAGCCGATATTCAATCGGATGGATTTTGACAAGTAATTAAAAAAAGTAAATAAAACATCCGAATTGAAGTTAAAACTATTTTACAAAATAACGTTAGGTAGCACCCTCCGATTCTAGGCGCAACATATAAAATTTACTTTAATACGTTAAATACAAAAAAAAACTAAATGATCGGGGGTGGTTTTCTATTATATTCGCGGAAAGGTTACAAATAAAAAAAAAAAAGGAAAGAGAACTAGTGCACTTAGCTTTTCCCCTCGATCAGCTGTTAGTGGAGCGTAGAGACCCTCTCCTATTCGGACAGACAGATCGTAGCCTCTGGGCTGACTCGGCATTAACCGAAAACCAGGTGGTCCGAGTAAATTCGAGAAATGTAGGGTTTTCCGTAGGACTTAAAAGTCACAGAAGTCTTCGGCCGCACGTGGGTGTTCAAAATCTCACAAAAAAAAAACGAAGGTAAAATTCCAGAATTCAAAAATAAGGGGTGTTATAAAGACCTCTAAAAACACAGAAACCTCAAAATTAGTGATTTATAAGAAAAGACAAGATCTGCTTACCGTTAAATAGCGAGGTTTTACAACGAAGAGAAGAAAGAAACAGATATGGCGTTGCAGACGCGTGGGTATCAAATTATAATCTCGATTTATCGAGACATCTGCCGTGATAATCACAAAGTTTCCACTTCAAACACAAACGAAGATACAGCCAATGAATATTTCAAGCAATCTTCCAAATAAATCCACAGATGTGTGAAAATATCCAAAATTTCCAAAGATAGGAAGATGTACTCGTAAGAACACGTCTATTCAACCAACCACCAAGATGAAGCAGGAACAGGAAGCCGGAAGGGAGAATACGTCACACAACCATTCAGAAAACAGATAAATAAAATAAGAAAACGGACCTAGAGGTGCCTTCTAATGTCGAAAAGATGTAAACAGAATAAATTGATCTGAATAGACGATCAATCAGACAAATCGAACACATCCTATCGCTGCGTGGAAATCGATAACACGGATGTGCAAAACGAAAGATCTTAACCTACCTGGAAATGAAACGTCAACTGTCAGTACATGGGAATTGAAGGACTTTACTAAAATTGAAAGAAATTAAACGAAAATCTAAGACCGTATTAAGTATAAGAACTATCTGTAAGTAAATGAGAATTAAAAGATACAAATTCTAGCTAGACCGCACTAACATGGGAAAGAAAACACAATTTGAAAGCCAAAAATTAGACGGTAAAGTTTACGTTGTGAGAATACAAGACGTAGGAGCATCTCTGAAGGTAGAGTACGGAAAAAAGAAAATAGGGTACAAAGCTTGTCGAAAAGATAGCGAGAACTAATTCGAGAAGCAAAGCAAAAAAACCGACAAAAGTGACTGACAATAGCCCATGACACTAAATGTCTCTTAGCCTGTTTTAGCTACAGTTCACATATTTTTTTTTCTTACAATCCTGCCTCAAGCAGGTCCACGTGATTATAGGTTATGCAAAGCTATGTATATAATTGTACGTGTCTTGTGCAAACACTGCGTCAGATGATATGAGCACAATAATCTTTACTATTATAGTTCCGGATTCTGGGACACGACAAACTTACGGCCACAAAGATAATTTCATCTTCTGAATATTAAACGGTTATACTGCTTTACTGATCAAACGGCATTCGGCCGCTTCATCAGATAGAGGCCCCCTAATGTCTCTCATAGTTTAGCGTATAAAATACAAATGCGTGTCGAAGTTCAACGGAACTCTGCATATATCTAACGCGACCGGTCGGTTGGACCCTCATTATTTCGTGGTAAACATATTTTACGTAACCCCTACAGCCCCTCTAATGCGAACTATGGCCGTAAATAGAATAATTTAACGTCGGCAATTTGTACACTCATGGGGACGTAAAAATAACTGGGAAGAAGGGTAGAGAATCCAAAAAAAAAAAGAAAATTGACGAGATAACGTGGAACGATTTCATTACACTTGTAAGTTGGAAGCAGGTCATCGGTCCCATCGCAAGGACTCTTGCCCGGGGCAATTTTCGCATCTACTATATACGCCGCTT
>RXPK01000111.1:903325-1069362 GCA_004143645.1 Protaetia brevitarsis
TCCAATGTTCAAAAACTAATGTTCTGGGGCACTATTATCCGATGTGCCTCTTTCGAGCATGAATCCGCCGGCTGCGTTTATCTTCGTCATATGTGCTTATATTGTAGCTTTGGGGCACGGAATTTCATGTCTTAATTCGTTATGTAATAGCTTGCTGTTGTTTAAACCTCGTATTCTACAATAATATTAGATATATTTCGGATAATTCCTGAGATTACAAATAAAAATTCTCCATATTCTCACTTCCACTACTCCGAGTGACTTTACACAGATTTACAGAAATATTTACTATAGCATTCTGCTCTAAGAAGTTAGACAATCAGGTTATTTTGCCACTTAATATAATTTAATATGACCATCGTTCGTATAAAATAAGCATTTATTTTCTAAAAGTACTAAAAATAAATTTAAATAATTTAAACTTGGCTATATAATTTAAGCGAAGTCCATATTTTGTCAAATCGTCTTTTTCTAGGATAGCGTTACAGTCAACATAAGAAATGTTCTACTCAAACACAATGTTCCTTATGGTAAAGTCAGGTAATGTGTAGTAAAAATTGCATAGTGCGAAAAAATGTAACACTGTTCACTATAATAAGACCTTTTGATAATTTTAGCACATAGAAGTACGTAATGTAGCTCGATTGAAAGCCTTCAATAGATACATCTTTTTATAATTATCAAAGGTTTACAAAAAAAAGAAATTTTAAAACACTGTCAATACTACAACACTTACCCAAGCAAGATGGGCAATTTAGTGTGTAATCGGTTCCGCATTTTATATATTAATAGGCATTAATCCTTTAGTTTGACCAAGAGTGTAATAAAAACTGATGCCTGTTTAATAAAGGTATGATATATTCCCCCAAGATAATTCAAGTTTATTACACGTTAGGAGATGCGAACTTTGTTTGTAAAACTAGTATGAAGTTTTAGTACAATAGTAAATTATAATAACAAGAGGACGTCCGTATTTCAATTTCCAAAAATAAATGTAAACAAACTACACACTTGCCCGGTTACACACTTACTGACTTTACCTTATATCTCATTATTAATTCTAATAATAAATCTATTTAATACACCCTTATCAAGCAATAGAACAGATACAATGTGATCATTTAAATTTAATGATAAATCTTTTAACTGTAGAACTATCTCGATCTAAAACGTACTTTTAAAAGCAATTGTTTATAATATTATATTTATGTATATACATATGAACCAACAAGATCATCAGCACTGAAACGAATGTTAGGGATGTCAGATTTTCAGGTTAGGTCAACACAATATTTTCCAGGCGCAGCATTGAGTTTGTATATATACAGGCTGGGCCAGCCACATTCGCGTCGGCTTATATAGGTACGAAAAGTGGTAACATATTTTTTCATTTTTTTGTTTGTTAATGGTTAACAAGTTCAGAAGGACAACATATCAAAATTATTTGAAGTATAACAGGCTGACTCAAAGAAAAGTTAACCACCAGAGTTGAAAAATAAATGAACAACCCTGTATATTATGACATATAATATTTTTTATAGTATAGACTAATAAAGACAAGTTGGTGTTAGAATTTCTTAGCTAACTCAACTGAGTATTTAAGCTAGCATCTTAAATTGTATTTATTTTTTTAACTAAAGCATTAGACTTGATAATAAAATAAAAGCATGCAAAAAAATATACAGGGTGAACAACCAACATACTTTTAATTTTCTTTAAAAGGCAATAACTTTCTTATTCAAATGGAACATTGTATTTATTACCCATTTACATTCAATTTAAACGGTCTTTAAGATTGTAATTATGCTGCAGCGTGTTCCTTTTAATTTTCACAACTTTAGTGTATTTCTCTGAGTCATCCTGTAAATACTTCAAAATAATTTTGAAATGTGATCCATCTGAATCTGTATACCTCTTAACAAAAAAAGATTAAAAATATGTTACACTTTTGGTATATAAACTGACCCGAATGGCTCACCCTGCACAGTCATGATATTTCGTGATTGCGTCAATGCAAATCCTTGAACGTTTCGTCCATGATTATCAGAAATAACTAATTTTCTAGGCTTGTGTTGGCCATTGTATGCTTTCTATTGATGGATAGAGATTGTGTTCTCTAGTTTGTGTACTTACGCTTATTACCCATATTACTTTTAGTTTTGTTTGATGAATCGTTGATTGTTGTTCGGCAATCCCTTATTACAACCCTCTTGTTTATCCATTTTGTTTTTATAAAATTCTACTTTCTTAACTTCATTACAATATTTATCAATAAGTTCGTTTAAACAATAACAGATTTTTGTCAACCAGAAAGTTGTTAGAGTTTTTCGAGCCACAATTTTGGTAAAACAAGATAACTGTTAGCAAACAATCAAGAATAAATATTCAAAGGAAAACAATGGAAATGGAATCCTTTCAGCACACGATATTAAAAGGGACCTTAAATAAAATTGATCAAATTTTAGCGTACACTTTAAAAATGCCATAAAATACAGAGCGTTCCATTAGAAAAGCATGTAAAGTTTTTAAAACAGCCTGCATATTGCATATTATTTTTAAAATCGTAGATCTACTCCACCCTAAATATATCACTAACATGTAATAATTCAAAAATCTCGTTACCATTATGACTACCCAGAACACTAATTATGAAATTTAATATTGGCAGTTAAATTTAATTTAACAAAAAGAAAATTAACACGACAGCGCGTTATCCGCTAGGCCAGGCGGCCCGTTTCTTTGCTACTACAATTTACTGATGTTATATGAATGCGGCCACGGGACTAAAATTGAGCTTATTCATGCGGATTTTTTCAACTTTATTACAGCTAAGTGGGTTGCATGTTTTTACATTTTTTTATAATATAATGATGAAAGTTACGAATTTAAACGATTAAACACGTGTTTCTTTTCACTGTTCAAAAAAAAATGTGGTTTTTATTTTTTTTTACTAATTAAAGGTATATTTACAAAAACTTGTTTGTTTTTTCAACTCGATCGGCGATATGCTGACTTAGCAATTCCCTTGTCAGCCACGCCGATTACATTTTTCATGTATCTAATCTCATCAAAACTTCATGTTATAACAAAACGTCTTTTCCTTTCGATCCTTTTGTTTTCTTGCGATATTATATGTAATTTAATAAGAATTCTACTTTATATGCCCACTGGTTATTAGAATTAAACCTTTTATAACATTCTATTGAATTTATTTACTTTCTAACACAAACAGATCCGTCGAACGCGAAAACTAATTAGAAATTCAGTCTTTTCGGGAAAACAAGAAAATTAAACAAAAGGTAGGCAGTCCCCATACAACAGCAGATACAGCGGATATCCTCTTACCTTCCTGCACGTCCTCGGGAAACAACGGAACACGCCGAACTTTGCATTTTAATTCCGACGGCAGGCAACTTCGTTCGACGGACGAGTCCGCTACTCGCTTTCTAACCCGGAATTCCTGCCCCGCCACGTTCCGGAATTATTAATCTAATTACTACTGCGCGTAGCTAATTCGCAGTGTTGCCCTAATAATTCTGGCTCTTAATAAATTTTCGGTACTAATTCCGCTACGGAATTGTGTGTTTGATATTGAGGGATCTCTGGGGAAAATATCATTGATATGACGGTATTAAATAACGAAAGAATAATATTTTCGTAGGGAGTGCGTAATTGGGTTCTCGTTAGAGGTAGCGAGGACTACATAATGCCATATTAATAAGAATGAATGTGGAAGGAGCCTTTGCGAGATGAGGATATTAAAATATAATTGGTATATTTGTATTTTAAAAACATCGTCATTATTTAGTCCAAATATGATATTTGTTAGAAATTAATATACATTATATTAATACTTCTCTACTTCTTACAAAGGCAATAATCTATCTAACCATTACAGCTAGATTTGTATTTATTTGTAGAATATGCTAACAATACCACACTGAACCAAAAATGGGTTTTGGATCGATGAAGAAATTATTGTTCCATGAATGAAATGTATTAAAATTAGTTCAAAGAACGACTTCATCAAATCAATAAAAAAGATTTTGTTAAATGGTCATGAAATTTATTGATTAGTAAATCATTCCTTGTATTAATAAAACCAAAATCATGGAAAATGAAATGGCGGGTTGATTGGCTCAATAAAATATGTTATTGTAACAAACACCAATAGAGAATGAAGAAGTCATCAACACAATGAATATTATTTGTTGATAAGCTAATCGCAAGTGGTTGGCTTAACGCATTGCTGTGGTTTGGCACCCGGGTTTGCGGAAATTCAAATTTGTATTTTTATTCATACCAGATTACCTTTATCAATGCAATGATAGAGTTTCCACAGTTTTAATATTTTATTCGCATGTAATTCAGTACATTATTTTATTTTATTATTTTTACGTATTTTTATAACGATGGTATCAAAGCTTCCAACGTCAATGTTCAAAACTATGTTCTGGGGCACTATTTCCGATGTGCCTCTTTCGAGCATGAATCGCCGGCTGCGTTTATCTTCGTCATATGTGCTTATATTGTAGCTTTGGGGCACGGAATTTCATATCTTAATTCGTTATGTAATAGCTTGCTGTTGTTTAAACCTCGTATTCTACAATAATATTAAGATCTATTTCGGATAAATTCCTGAGATTTACAATAACAAATTCTCCATATTCTCACTACCACTACTCCGAGTGACTTTACACGATTTTACAGAAATATTTACTATAGCATTCTGCTCTAAAGAAGTTAGACAAATCAGGTTATTTTCATTAATATATTTAATATGACCATCGTCGTATAAAATAGCATTATTTCTAAAAGTACTAAAAATAAATTTAAATAATTTAAACTTGGCTATATAATTTAAGCGAAGTCCATATTTTGTCAAATCGTCTTTTTCTAGGATAGCGTTACAGTCAACATAAGAAATGTTCTACTCAAACACAATGTTCCTGTATGGTAAAGTCAGGTAAGTGTGTAGTAAAAATTGCATAGTGCGAAGAAAATGTAACACTGTTCACATAATAAGACATTTTGATAAATTTTACACATAGAAGTACGTAATGTATGCTCGATTGAAAGCCTTCAATAGATACATCTTTTATAATTATCAAAGGTTTACTAAAAAAAAAGAAATTTTAAAAAACTGTCAATACTACAACAAACTTACCAGCAAGATGGGGCAAGTGTGTAATCGTTCCGCATTTTTATATATTAATAGCATTATCCTTTAGTTTGACCAAAGAGTGTAATACTAAACTGATGCCCTGTTTAATAAGGTATGATATATTCACAAGATATTCAAGTTATTACACGTTAGGAGATGCGAACTTTTGTTTGTAAAACTAGTATGAAGTTTAGTACAATAGTATTATAACAAGAGGACGTCCGTATTTCAATTTCAAAAATAAATGTAAACAAACTACACACTTGCCCCGGTTACACACTTACCTGACTTTACCTTATATCTCATTATTAATTCTATAAATAAATCTATTTAATACAACCCTTATCAAGCAATACGGAACAGATACTAATGTGATATTTAAATTTAATGATAAATCTTTTAACTGTAAGAACCTATCTCGATCTAAAACTGTACCTTTTAAAGCATTGTTTATAATATTATATTTATGTATATAAATATGACCACAAGATCATCAGCACTGAAAACGAATGTTAGGGATGTCAGATTTTCAGGTTAGGTCAACAATATTTTCCAGGCGCGCATTGAGTTTGTATATATACAGGCTGGGCCACCACATTCGCGTCGGCTTATATAGGTACGAAAAGTGGTAACATATTTTCAATTTTTTTGTTTGTTAATGGTTATACAAGTTCAGAAGGACCACATATCAAAATTATTTTGAAGTATACAGGCTGACTCAAAGAAAAGTTACACACCAGAGTTGTGAAAAATTAAATGGAACACCCTGTATATTATGACATATATATATTTTTTATAGTATAGACTAAATAAAGACAAGTTGGTGTTAGATTTCTTATGCCTAACTCAACTGAGTATTTAAGCTAGCTATTTTAAATTGTATTTATTTTTTTAACTAAAGCATTAGACTTGATAATAAAATAAAAGCAATGCAAAAAAATTATACAGGGTGAACAAAATCATACTTTTAATTTTCTTTAAAGGCAAGTAACTTTCTTATTTCAAATGGAACATTGTATTTATTACCTCATTTACATTCTAATTTTAACGGTCTTTAAGATTGTAATTATGCTGCAGCGTGTTCCTTTTAATTTTTCACAACTTTAGTGTATTTTCTTTGAGTCATCCTGTATACTTCAAAATAATTTTGAAATGTGGTCCATCTGAATCTGTATAACCCTTAACAAAAAAAAAGATTAAAAATATGTTACACTTTTCGTATATAAACTGACGTGAATGGTCCACCCTGTACAGTCATGATAGTTCATGATTCCGTCAATGCAAATCCTTGAACGTTTCCTCCATGACTATCAGAAATAACTAATTTTCTAGGCTTGTGTTGGCCATTGTATGCTTTCTATTGATGGATAGAGATTGTGTTCTCTAGTTTGTGTACTTACGCTTATTACCATATTACTTTTAGTTTTGTTTATGAGATCGTTGATTGTTGTTCGCAATTCCTTTATTACACCCTCTTGTTTATCCATTTTGTTTTTATAAAATTCTACTTTATTAACTTCATTACAATATTTATCAATAAGTTCGTTTAAACAATAACAGATTTTTGTCAACCGAAAAGTTGTTAAAGTTTTCGGAGCCACAATTTTGGTAAAACAGATACTGTTAGCAAACAATAAGAATAAATATTCAAAGGAAACAAATGGAAAATGGAATCCTTTCAGCACACGATATTAAAAGGGAACCTTAAATAAAATTGATCAAATTTTTAGCGTACACTTTAAAAATGCCATAAAATACAGAGCGTTCCATTAAGAAAAGCATGGTAAGTTTTATAACAGCCTGCATATTGCATATTATTTTTAAATCGTAGATCTACTCCACCTAAATATATCCTAATATGTAATAATTCAAAAATTGTTACCATTTGACTACCAGAGACCACTAATTATGAAATTTAATATTGGCAGTTAAATTTAATTTAACAAAAAGAAAATTAACACGACAGCGCGTTATCCGCTAGGCCAGGCGGCCCGTTTCTTTGCTACTACAATTTACTGATGTTATATGAATGCGGCCACGGGACTAAAATTGGAGTTTTATGCGGGATTTTTTCACTTTATTACAGCTAAGTGTTGCTTGTTTTACATTTTTTTTATAATATAATGATGAAAGTTACGAATTTAAACGATTAAACACGTGTTTCTTTTCACTGTTCAAAAAAAAATGTGGTTTTTATTTTTTTTTACTAATTAAAGGTATATTTACAAAAACTTGTTTGTTTTTTCAACTCGATCGGCGATATGCTGACTTAGCAATTCCCTTGTCAGCCACGCCGATTACATTTTTCATGTTATCTAATCTCATCAAAACCTCATGTTATAACAAAACGTCTTTTCCTTTCGATCCTTTTGTTTTCTTGCGATATTTATGTATTTTAATAAGGATTTCTACTTTATAGTGCCCACTGGTTTATTAGAAATTAAACCTTTTATAACATTCTATTGAATTTATTTACTTTCAACACAAACAGATCCGTCGAACGCGAAAACTAATTAGAAATTCAGTCTTTTCGGGAAAACAAGAAAATTAAACAAAAGGTAGGCAGTCCCCATACAACAGCAGATACAGCGGATATCCTCTTACCTTCCTGCACGTCCTCGGGAAACAACGGAACACGCCGAACTTTGCATTTTAATTCCGACGGCAGGCAACTTCGTTCGACGGACGAGTCCGCTACTCGCTTTCTAACCCGGAATTCCTGCCCCGCCACGTTCCGGAATTATTAATCTAATTACTACTGCGCGTAGCTAATTCGCAGTGTTGCCCTAATAATTCTGGCTCTTAATAAATTTTCGGTAGCTAATTCCGCTTACGGAATTGTGTGTTTGATATTGAGGGATCTCTGGGGAAAATATCATTGATATGACGGTATTAAATAACGAAAGAATAATATTTTCGTAGGGAGTGCGTAATTGGGTTCTCGTTAGAGGTAGCGAGGACTACATAATGCCATATTAATAAGAATGAATGTGGAAGGAGCCTTTGCGAGATGAGGATATTAAAATATAATTGGTATATTTGTATTTTAAAAACATCGTCATTATTTAGTCCAAATATGATATTTGTTAGAAATTAATATACATTATATTAATACTTCTCTACTTCTTACAAAGGCAATAATCTATCTAACCATTACAGCTAGTTTTTGTATTTATTTGTAGAATATGCTAACAATACCACACTGAACCAAAAATGGGTTTTGGATCGATGAAGAAATTATTGTTCCCATGAAATGATGTATTAAAATTAGTTCAAAGAACGACTTCATCAAATCAATAAAAAAGATTTTGTTAAATGGTCATGAAATTTATTGATTAGTAAATCATTCCTTGTATTAATAAAACCAAAATCATGGAAAATGAAATGGCGGGTTGATTGGCTCAATAAAATATGTTATTGTAACAAACACCAATAGAGAATGAAGAAGTCATCAACACAATGAATATTATTTGTTGATAAGCTAATCGCAAGTGGTTGGCTTAACGCATTGCTGTGGTTTGGCACCCGGGTTTGCGGAAATTCAAATTTGTATTTTTATTCATACCAGATTACCTTTATCAATGCAATGATAGAGTTTCCACAGTTTTAATATTTTATTTTGAAAAGATTTTGTTAATTGCTTTGATTGTTGGAATTAATGTAATTGTTCAGTTGTGTATATTTATTTCATTCATTTGTACATATTGCCTTCGTCAGTATTGTATATTTTGTAGTATATTCAAGAGATTTTCTTTGCATTTCATGCGCCGCTTTGGCACGCAATTGTAAATTGTTATATGTATGCGATGTAGGGCCTCTAAAAGGTAGTTCCTTAAACGATGCCTGTGTAAGTACATGTCTTTTATTTTCTTTGATGCCATTTTGGTAATTTCATTTTCATTTAATATGTTGTTCGTTTAATTTGAAATTTTTATCATCTTTCGAGGAACTCATTAAATAATTGCTGTTGTATTTTATTTGTGTACACATGTCAGATGTAAGATCAGTTATTGTAATTTGTTTTAGAAGAAATTGTTTTTTTAGTTTAAAGAGTTTAATTTTCCGTTTCTTAGTCTTCAATTTAGTTTTGAGTAATTAATCACCTCGGATTAGGTGAAAAGAAGCTTTGTGCTTGTGTTTAAATTTCATTTACATTAATACATTTGTTTGTCCACGTTTAAATTAATTGTGTGTGTTTAAATTTTGAGACCACGTGGATTTTTTGTGCGATTTGGATTTTCTTCTAGAACAAATCTGTCTTTTGTTTGTTTAGAGGATTTTGAATTGTCCTCTCGTAATTGTAGATTCATGCAGTTTTTGTTTTCGTCCAGCACTTTCAGTCCAACGTTAAATTTTCTGCAAATTGTAACTAAATGTTTTTTTTTCTTTTTTTTTATAAAAATAAAATTTAATGATTGTTAACATCATTCAAAATTTCTGTTCGTTTATTTAGAATCAAACCTTTTCAATTTTGCAGTTTTAAAGAAAGTCAATGTTTCAAAGGCCCACATTTTATTTTTCATGAATAGTTCAATTCTGAAAATAACCTTGAGGTTATTAGAGTTCTTTTGCGACCTTTTATTTTTATCCGCTGAGCTAGTAAATTTAAATTTTCATTTTCATTTTACTTTTCATTTTACATTTATGCTGGTACCATCAGTACACAGCAGTATGTTATTCATGATCCTAACAAATTTTAATTATTGTTATAGAGTAAACTTCTAATTAAAATAATGAACTTAATTAATTGATGCAATAATCGTAGTTCATTCATTCAATTCACTATTGAGTAAGCGTTGCAGCTTTATTTAATTGGATTGTAGTAAAAATAATATTAGAAAATCGATATCAAGCATTGGTGATTATAAAAAGGCAAAAATACCTAAACAAATAACTGTAAGAATGCTACCACGGCAGTGGCTCATAGTCCATCCTCTCTCCCTAAGAGACCAGAGTTTAAATGCGCGCCCTCTAAAGGCCACACGCCAAACTCTCACTCAGTCAGCAACCGCGGCCTAAGTCGGTAACTCAATTACTGCCGCACACCTTTTACTAAGATCTGCTATCTGTTCCTCCTTGCATTAATTACAAACCATTGAACTAATGAAGAAGGCATCATTTAATACATTGTTGCGTTTATGTCGTGAATAATTTTGTGAAAATTGTACTTAAAAATAACAATATATATTCGTTCATATTCATATTATTAACAAAATTATTTAACACTGCGTAGGCTTTCACGGCCGGTTCAGTTATCCTGAAGAAGCTGTCAGTATGAACAGCGAAACGTCGAGCGAAAGTTTTGACACACGGCGAAACCCGCAAGAAGCTGTTAGTTATAACAAAATTATTTATTTGACATATGAAAATATATATAACAAATATTATCCATGGACTAATGTACAATGATTTGTTATAGTAATGGGAAAACTAATGTATTCCATTAACGAACCTTATTATTTATTACTTGGTCAAAGATTGTAAATAGTATTTTAACATAACAATGGCACATTTCGTTCAGTCGATGAAAATTCACCCAATGAATGTAGATTATTGAGATCACGAAACTTGGGTTTAGTTTTAGATTTTATAGGATTGTCTTTCAGGGAATGAAGCTGATCTTTGAAAATCGGCATTTCTAAGCAATTGTTTAATTTTTCATACAAATTAAAAGTACATGCGGGCGTTTAGCTCTTTAAAAATTTATTAGCATATACCAAATTTGGATTATTTACAGTGCCTTTGTTGATTCCTGAAAATAGCCATAAATTTGAAAGAGCAGGATATTTCTATCGGAAATGAAAATTTATAATAATAATAAAAATAATAATAATAATAATGATAATAATAATAATAATAATAACAGCGGTTTATTGGCAAGCAAACAGGATAATACAACTTAAGATAATGACAGAAAGGAGAGAGATAATGAGAACATGCATGCCAAAAGGTTTAGGATGAGCTGCTTACAGCTTAAGCCGCTCTTCTTCCTCCTGAACCAGTCATTACATTATAGTAAAATATATAAATATAATCTTCTGGTAGATTTATTAACTTTTACTCTAATCATCCTATAAATCAGAAATATAATACTGTGATTGCTATGAAAAACAGAATTACACAAATTAGCGACAAAAGATTTCTTAACGACAATTTAAAAACGTTATTTAAAATTTTTTCCAATAACGGCTACCCTAAAAATATTCTTTCAAAATTAATTTACTCTCCAAATTCCTTACATGAACATATAAATACTAATACAACTACCACTTTTAAATATTATAAATTACCTTTCGTAGAAGGTTTAACTAATAAAGTAATTAAACATTTTAAAGATTTTAATAATATCAAAATTGCGAAGTATAATATAACAACCATAAGAACAATCTTTACAAAAACTAAAGACAAGATACCAATTCTGGACCAAAGTGATTTGGTATATAATATTCCTTGTCGTGATTGTCAAGGTTGTTATATTGGTCAAACTTCTCAAATGCTAAAGAATAGGATAACCCAACATAAAAGTGATAGTCGTATAGGTAAACGTTCATGTGCCTTGTCTTTACATTTTCAAAATTTAGACCACAATTTTAATTATGATAATACTAAAATTCTTGATGCTGAAAGTAATTACAAAAAGCGGTTATTTCTAGAAATGGTTCATATTAACAGTAATCAAAATTCTATTAATTTCAAAACAGACACAAATCAACTCAACCATATTTACTGCAACATTTTAAAAAATACATAGTAACATTACCTTGTTTACAAAAATGTTTTTTGACTTTTAAAAAATTCTAAATTTAAAATACGTTTAATTTGATTATTATATTTGAACTTTGTAAGTATTATTTTAAATATTTTATTACTATTGGTTCATATTCTTTGTAATATTGTAGATGTCCTCCTGAGGAAGTCATAAATATATGACGAAATATTGAAGCTATTTAGCAGTTTTATTTTAAAGACCGTATTACCCATATAGCTTAGTTTATTCTTCAACGAAGTTCCGGTCGGTACTCCTTTTCAAATATAAATATAATAAGCAAAAACTAACAAAACAAACATTCGAGTCTAAGTAAAGAACAAATAGTGTCAAAATCGCTGTAACATGTTAATAATAGAAAAATATCTACCAACTAAACAACGAATTTCTTCGCAATTGGCGGGACAAAGAAGATGAGTACAAGTTACGTATATTAAGTGGTATCGCGTTCTAAAATCTAACAACATTATTAAACGACTTTTTAAAGATTTCAAGGTGATGAACTGGTGGCGTTAGCAAGCCTTACCCAATACCCAATACCATAGCAATATTTATATTTATATTGAAAATATTGCTATGGTATTCTTGGTCTTTATTTAATATAATTTAGCTAATCTAATGCTCATTTAAAACAGTTTTAAAGCCTAAGAGATATCAATTTGACTCTGCTCACAACAAAGTGCATGCCTGGCTGCATAATCTACACAACATATGTAAATTGTTATTTACAGGTATTATAATAAACAATAACAAAGGAAATCTTGTTTATAGGATTACAACAATATTTACCCATATGTTTTTTTATTATAATTCCAAAGCTTGTTTGATATTTTTGAGTTCCTCCAATTTCTAAATTTTGTCGAAGCGCTTTTTTTATTTACATATATATACTCATTTATGGCTATTTTATGGAATCAACAAAAGCGCTGCTAGTAAACCAGATTTGGTGTATATCAATAACTTTTTAAAAAGATAAATGCCCGTAAGCATCTTTAGTTTATATGAAAAATTAAAGAAATACTTAGAAATACCTGATTCTCAAAGATCAGCTTCATTCTCCGAAAGACAGTCCTGTAAAGTCTAAAACTAAACCCACATTTCACTCAATTCTGAACCTATGACGCTGAGAAAAATACTCAACGTGATATAAATAATCTATTTCACTGAGGGTTTTTTTCGTCGACAGAACGAAATGTGTCTTTGTTATGATCAAATATTATTTACAATCTTTGATCAAGCAATAACAACATTTATTAGTGAAATAAATTAGTTTCCATTATTATAACAAAATTATTGTACATTAATTCATGGATAATATTTGTTATGGTAATTATATCTTCATGAGTTCAATAAATAATTTTGTTAATAATTAGAATATGAACGCATATATATTGTTATTTTTATGTATAATTTTCATAAAATTATTCACGAAATGAACGCAACAAAGTATTAAGTGATACCTTCTTCGTTAGTTCAATGTTTTGTAATAGCATATCTAAATAAAAGGTGTACGGCAGTGATTGAATTATCTATAATATTATATAATATTATCAATAAAAATAACTATTTATTGGGATTATGAATAACGTACATTAAATCAACCATTTGCAATCAGAATATCAAGTAATATTCATTGTATTAATGCCTTTCTTCATTCCTAAAATTGATAACTCGCGGTCATTCAATAAACCAAAGAAAATTGTTAAAACACAACTGGTGTTCGTTACAACAATAACATGCTCCATTGTGCCAATTAAGCTACCATTTCATCTTCAATGATTTTGGTTTCACGAATACAATGAATGATTTATTGCTCAATAAATCCTGTCGATATTTAATAAAATACTTTCCACTGATTTGATGAACTCGTTCTTTGGACCAATTGTGATGCATTATTTTATGTGAATTTCTTTCACTGTTTCAACACCTATTTTTGGTTCAGTGAAGTTGGGTACTTGTGGAAACCGTTTCTAAGTAGAGTAGGCAAAGCGTTTGCAAATTCATAGAAAAGCTATATATACTCAAATTATTTGAAGTGAAAACCTTGTCACATTACCACCACAGACTCTTCGAGGTAACATGCTTGCGCTAGAATTTCGAAATATTATTATTAGACACGTAATACGTTATGAATATGTCTTAAAATACGACACAACTTAAGATAAATAAATGTGCTACTGTCAATTTAATCAACTGAAACAACAAAAGAACGCCTGGTCAGTTCCAATAAAAAAAAAACATTATAAAAGGTTTAATCCTCTCATAAGAAACGAATGAAACAAAATACCGTATATTCGACCTATACACCGTCTTTTACTTCACTCATTTTAAGACCACGGACACGACAGGATAAGAATGACATATCAATCCGACACGGGTCTTGATAGGAAAGTTTTGAAACGCAAGCGAAAAAAAAATCTCTCTTAGCAGTTTCCATGTTCCGTACGATGTCGAGGAACTCTTACATCGATTGTGTGGGTGCGTCCTTTTCGCCTTAACAAAAATAATACCTACGTCCCAGGCGGTACATCTGCTGGGAATTTCTGCGAAGAAAAATCTATTAACGTATGATATTTACTCTGAAAATACAAACGTTTGCTAGACGTGTTTGCACTGTTGATGGGAAATATGGAAAAGCGAATAATTTTGGTCCCGTAGCACTAGTTTTTAATCAATGCGAGTGACGTAAGTAGTTAGAAATCCGTGTAAAACGGATGTGCTATGGATACAAGAAATATTATTTACCTCCTTGGTTTATTGGTGAAGTTAGATTTGTTAGTCTGCTTCGACATTTTAGCTTATTCGCAATCCTTGCATATTTGACGTCCTGCCGACCTTTCAAGTTCTAATATCGACATATGTTCGGTTAAACGCTCGAACTCACATCTCCTCTTAGCTTAATTGGTAAAGCACTCATCCGGTAAACAAGAGGATCTAGGTTCGAATCCTGCGTGAGGAGAAATTTTTTTTTGGAAAAATTCCTTCTAATTATTACAGTTAATAGCAGAAATACATTAATTTGTTATTTTAACTTATTGTTGATGCGATTGTATTTGAATACAACGTGATTCAAGGAAATAAAACTTTCATTTTGATACCAAAAATCAAGGTAATGCCGCCAGATCAAGGGCAAACAAGACAAACATCGAAGAAACAAAAACCTGAATTCAAAAAAGACCTAGTGAATAAAGGCAGAAACACTGTTAGCATGATTTAGGGTTACTGAATATTGATACCATTGATTTGGTGTAGGATGGTAGCTGCGGAATCTGCCAGAACTAGAAAAGAAACTGAAGAAGGACCCGCAGTGCATGTACTAAGATTTTTACCATTGCATTCGGAGAATCAATCTCAAGAATCGCTTAATCATGAAACCGAAATTAGATATCTCTTAAAATAATCGGTTTGAGATAACCGCCGCGTTACTACTTTTTTTGCAAAAGCAGTTAGAAATGTCCCAGTACCAGAGCAATCGACGATGATATTGCGAGGAAAATGCGAAGATTCTAGAGACGGCGAGCACTATCAATTATTAACGTGGCGAGCCAACAACTACTGCTCTGCGCAAGAGCCGAATAACCAATGTAGCATATGCCTACGTTTCCGATAAAACAAAAAAGAGAACGAAAATATGTAAACTACAAAATAAAACAAAAAATCATGAACTGGCGTAGACAATAATCAAAATTATATGAGATATAAAGACTTATTGCATTTCCGTATTGTAAAATGTAGAGTTTGCTATTTATTTGCAGTTATTTAACCTTTTATAAAACCCAGTTTTACTGTCAAATTTGATTTTTTAAATGCATCACCGTGTACATTTTTTCCATTTGAATTTTTCGTAATATTCTGGCCGAAAAATCCGGTATATGGTTAATTGCGATAATATTTCTTCCGATATTTTTAGTGTGTGCGCACGAATAAAGTTGATAATAGGGATAATGTATAAAAAAAATTGTTTGAATTGGAACTTAATATTTGAAAAATAAATCCTACTTAATCTGAAACTTTTGCTTCCACTTATTCAAAGCTTAGTGGGTTTCTTTTATTTTCATGTAAAGTGCCTTCCTCGTTCATAAAATGCTAAAATGTGACTATGAGATGTTGTATAAAATAAAAAACTGTGATGACATGCAAATTTTCTGAATCATCGGCCTATTTTAATGACATCCGCTATTTTGTAATTTGCATTGTGTTTTCCGTTCACAGTACATCAACATATTGCTAGGAAAAGTTACTTCGAATAAACAGTATTGAAATGACTGACGTACTTTGATAACTATGATTGGATTGATAATAGAATCAACTCCATAGATAGGTCGATAATTTTAAAAACTGCATAATTCAACAAATTTTTGCCCCAAAAGAATTCTGTTATTTTGTAGTTCCATGTTTGAATTTCTTTACTAATGCGTTTACATATGAATTATACATTTTGCTAGGATTTGAATTTTCTATTGTCACAAATCTTACGCGATACAACCAATGAACTATATACAACACTGCAATGCGAGTTGTGTGCTTAAAAATGGCGCGCTAGGCAGCTTGCTTCCATCTTTAAATATGGCAGAATCCAAACAATGGCATTTCATCTATACGAAGTTTAGCCTTCCACATTTGTTATATTGCTGTTTTTAATAAGAAATAATTTATAATGCGTTCTTATAATTTCTGTACTTAATAACATTCTGCAAATAATACTTTGAATTCACAATTCATCAATCATTTCTTACTGTTAGTAAGATGACAATAAACAAGACAAAATCTGTTAAAAACATCAAGATTTACATAATTTTCAAGTCGATACGGATTTTACATAAATCTTCATTTTAAATGGTTGGTGTTATAATTCAGCATCCAGTATTACAGAATAGTGTCTAAGATAGAAGTGCCAAACGGGGTACGTGTCTAGATTAATTTAGAGATAGTTAAGAGAACTTTCACTGATAATGACATATGAACATACCAGAACTACTGTCTTTCACCGCAGAGCTTTAAATTTCGATGGGTACATGTTTATTTCCTCAGGACATGCAACAAAGTATGTACGACGATTCTACTTCAAAACTTAGGATGCCTGGAAAACCTAACAATCCTGGCAAAACACAACCAAGTCATTTTGGTGTGGGTGCCGAGTTATAAGGGCATAGCAGGAAACGACCTTCCAAACATGTTTGCTGAATTGGGCTTTGAAATAATGTTCACTGGATCTGAACTAGGTCTGGGAATAACTAAAGCTGCAAGACGTAGTTTACTGGTTGAGTGGATGGTGTAAAAACACCAGTTTGACTGCGATAGCGTTGAAGGGCAGATATGCAGCAAACGGCTGATAAGGCAGTCGTCTTGGCAAACTAGCTGAGATATTCTGGCTCTCAAGCGAGTGCAGCTTAGAACAGGGACGAATCTGCTGCCAGGACACGGTTGTCTAAGAGAGTATAGTACCTACATAGAATAGGTATCCTTATAGATAAACTTATATGTAGACTATGCAATTAAGAGGACGAGACATCCCATCATGTTGTAGTAGAACGGCAAAGGTTTACCACATAGGCTACTAAACCTAGCAGAAGGAATTAACCTGTATGCATGTAATATTCCAGTATTATTTTCGCTTGTCTTTGACCCAACTTCTTACCCACTCTTGTGCTGTATTTTTAAACACTTCAAGAACGGATTCTGGGCCTATATATGGACCAGATGATCCGTTTCTTGCTAATTCATTCAATTTTTTTAGTTCCCTCCGGACATTGGTTAGCAAGAAAGGAATCATTTGCTTTATACATAGGCCCGGAACTTCATCTTGGAGTGTCTAAAAACGCAGCACGAGAGCAGGTAAGAATTTGGGTCAAAGAGAAACAAAAAGAATGCTGGAACAATACAACCAGGCAGATTCATGGTAAGACTTCTATCGAGGGACCATAAAAAAAAAGTGAAGAACTACTGCAGCTTAACAGGAATAATCTTCGTATCATGACAGGTCTCCTAACAAGACATTGTACACTAAAAGGATACCCACAGTAAATTGGGATCAATAATGAAGGCTTACCACATTCTGTATGAATGTGAGACTTTAGATGCAAAAAGGTAGAAATTTTTTCGCAAGCCTAGAAACGAACCCAGAAGATTACCTCGATCAACCAGTCAGAGATCTGTACAAATTAGTACAGCATACTAGAGTCCTGGTGTAATGGCTGGTGCAATTCACTGGGTAAAAAGATTGGAAGACTAAATATAAAAGGCGAAGAGGTTGCCATGTTTCCAGAGACTCCACGTCAAACGGCTCCCACAATAAAAGAAACCTCCTTGTGTAAAGAAATACATTAATTACCGAATAATACAAGATGCTGCAAGTTGGGGTGTTAAGGTTACAATGAGAAGACCTGATTCGCACTCAGTGACTAAATCAAGCAATCAATCAGCACAAAATGAAAGCGTAGTCTATTTTGCCACATTTAAAGATGGCGAAAGACGAACCGTTTTTCAGCCACAAATGCCCATTTCAGTTTTGTGTATAATTCATTCGATATGTACTAGAAAACTAAATACAAATTAGAGCCAACATTTCACATTCAATATAGTGTAAAAGCTACACCTTTGTTACATACACAGCACATAGCCCTCTTATACTTAAATATTTTTCACATTACATATAACCTTTCTAGATGTGTATTTGTTCAGCTCGTAGACAGCATAGTTTCCTTTTGTGTTCTAATATTTTCCGAAAAAAAAATATGAAGAACTAGATAGGGATTTCATCCCAAATATATCCAAGCTCGAAGTGCACTATAAAATTTCAAATCTTATAAAAAAAACAGTGTCACCATTACTCTTCTTTCGATGAGATTCTTATATCAGATCTGTTTAATAATACATAAACTAAGAAATGTGAAAAAGGATTACCTATTCTACCATTACTTACATCTTCTATCATATCTTGCCATATATTATCCGATTCTTGGGCTCTGCATGTTTCATGACGAAAGTGAAATTCAAATATTTACTCAAGAGCACCAGTATATTCCCTTCTATTCCCTTGACTTCGCATCCCGGTCCGTCCACTATCTCGCTGAAATATCACAAGCCATCATCAGAAGCGTACGAGAACATGTAGCATTCCGCCATCAATTATATCGAAATATTAGCTGAGCGAAATAAATTAAATATTGAATTATGTGAATAAGAGTTCTCTTGGCATTAAAACGGAGGCTATTCATATTCTACCCCATAACTGATCCCGTTTGTAGAATACTGTTTGCGTTTACATATTTAATAAATAATTGCAGAGATTTGTTTTCATATAATTCAATTTGCTAATTGAAATGAATTACTCGGAGGCAATTTAAACGATTACACAAATTAATTCTCTGTTCGCTTTCAATTATTCATATCTACAGGTTTGTGTGTACTTAATTTAATGGGTTTTCCAAGCATTTTTAAATTGGCGACCTCGCTGTTGTGAAATCGATTACGCCAGAAACTAAAAGAAGGTAATCCTGTCTTTAGCTGTTATGAATATCAATAATATGATGAACAACTTTTAGAAAAGAAACTTTTTACCTCCTAATGTTCGTCCAGATTAAATTACAGGACGATAATATTCCATTTGATTCGTGAATATTCGTTTACTTGGGGTCAGCCTTATTTGATTCGATTCGCTTGGATTTGTTAGAGATTGTGTTAGAGTGGCCAACGACAACTAGTTAATTGATTCATTTCACTACTTGCAACACGCACATTTATACAGGCACATACAATGAAGTAAACAATAGATTCTTTCAATCTCATTAATTATGCCTCTTCATATGAACTGGAAGATTCACTAAACATAAATCCATTCAAATTAAATGTTTCAGAAGGGAATAGTAATGAGCTTGATGTATGATTGACGATTATTTGACGGCATAAATTACTAGTTGGTTTTTGAGTGATTTATTCGGCCAAACAAGCCCATTCATGCAGACCCTTAATTGAGATCGAAATAATTATGCCTTGAATCCAACCAAATGTACATAAATGTAAGTGCATATTTGGAAATACTTGAGACGTAAAATGTTTGCGTGTTGGTCTACACGTATTATTCCAATAATTCATGGTAAAAACAAAAAAAAGCCCGAAGTAGTTGAAGTTGCTAATGCATCTTTTCTAATAATGTGTTCGTTGCTAAAAAAAAAGGAAAAATGTTGGTGGATAACCCTATCATATAGAATCATGCAGAGATATTGTGGTCGGGTAATGCTTCACATTTCTTTCAGTGAAGCAGGTATAAGGAAGGTATACGAAGTCTAAGTAATACTGCAAACAAGATGACAAATTCCGTTCCCCCTTCATATTCCTCTTCAGTCATAACCCAAATAAATAATAAAAGAAAGAGAATTCATGTCGCAGAAAGGCGAAATTAAATTAAATGTACGTGACATAGATACCATCGGAAAATTGAAACCAGAATTAAGGCGAACGTACGGAACGTAGAATGTCATAGTTTGATGGGAGGACGAAAAACTATAGGCCGATATCAATACTCAATAATTGATATCGGCGCATAGTTTTTCACATTACACAGACCCACTTTACACCACCGGGCAAACCTTGGAGCATCTCCATAGGTCAGGGAAATTCGCTGTCGATAAGGCCAGGTTGAAAATTCTTTTTATGGGAGAAGTCAGATTACATCTACAGTCACGTATCAAAAAAACTCGGGACACCATCGGGGGCCAGCCGTCATATTGTTCTTCAATTTTCTGATCGCTGTATCAACTTCTGCTTCCGTTATAATCGGAATATTAAGAAAAAGAAGGTGCTCATAACTGGTATATGGATTAATGGTGATAAATGGTATGCTAAAATAAGATGAATAGCATCCACAATATCTTGAGGGGTTTCATAATACTATCACCGCAACAAATTGAGCGCGGTATTTGAGACTTCTGCATATTGTAAAAAAAGAGCAGAACTTTTGGGGATCTAGTGCAACACAATTCTCTATGTTGAAGACGTAATCGTTATAGGTCCTTTGAATTTGCTTTTTTATTAATGGTCTAAGGCATATGTGGGCAACAACCGGCCCACGGGCCGGATCCGGCCCCTGCAAGATTTGATCCGGCCCGCGAAACATTTTGAAAAACCCAATTAAAAAAATATTACACTACTTACTCATACTCACTCCAAATGAGGAAGATCGAGTGATATGGGGTTTGTCGCTTGCTCCTGCGGAATCAAGTGAGCTAGCAAGCCGAGTGGCGGCGATCATCAAAGTGTGAGGCGGCAAACATCAAAGCCTTTGATGTTTGATGCGCAACAAAATATTATAGCTTCTCAAATGTTCTACACTAGACGATTCTAGATCATTCCTTCATTTTGCCTATATAAGCGGGTGGATGGCCCGAACTTTAGTTCAATCCTATTTGAGCTACCGAGGTGATAACTTCGACAAGCGATATCCTAGCGAACTGCTAGTGCCGTCAATTTGGTTTGTGACTTTGTGTGTATCTTGAGTGCTTACTAATTATATTTTGTTATTAAGTTTATCGAACGAAAAGTAAACGAAAATGATGTCTGGTGGAAAGAAACGAAAAGTAGATGCAGAGGGTCGCTAGTTTCAAGGAAAATGGACTGAAGAATTCTTTTTTATCTTGCACAAAGCCTATTTGTTTGCTGTGTAATGAATCCATTTCAGTGATGAAAGAATTCAATATAAAGAAGCATTACTCAACTAAGCATCCTATGCTGCACTCACTGACAGGACAAATAAGAAAAGACAAAATCCAGAAGCTTACCGCAAATTTGGAAAAACAGCAGCAAATGTTTCATAAACAAAGAACACAACTTCATAATGTTGTGAAAGCTAGTTTTATAGTTAGTTCAAAATTGGTAAAGTAATTAAAACCATTTGCCGAAGGAGAATTTATCAAGGAGTGTATGTTGGAAGTTTGCAGTGTTTTGTGTCCTGAAAAGAAAAATGAATTTGAAAAAATTAGTTCATCAAGACGAACTGTTGCCCGGCGCATAGAAATGATGGCTAATGATATAAAAACAACTTTGACTGACCGTATGGCTGGTTTTGAATCATTTTCCATAGCATTAGACGAGAGTACCCCGATTTGTCTGACACAGCTCAACTGGCTATATTTATTCGAGATGTTGAGAAAGAGTTCACTGTTACTGAGGAATTGCTTGCTTTACAGCCGCTAAGAGGAACCACTACAGGAGAGGACATTTTTAATGAAGTTGAAAATGTATTCACAAGTTGGTTTGCCATGGTCAAAATTAGTTGGTGTATGCACAGATGGTTGCCGGCTTAGGTAAAGGTTTCATCGGAATTTTGTATGAAAAAGCAACTGAATTAAATGTGCAAAAAGATGATTTGTTAGTCCTTCATTGTAATATCCACCAACAGAACTTGTGTTCTAAGTCCATTCGACTCCAGAATGTTACGAATATGGTAGTAAAAACCATCAATTTTATTCGATCCCGAGGGCTTAACCATCGTTAGTTCAAGGCGTTTTTGGATGAAATATCAGTCGAATATGACGACGTAACATATTATTGTGAAGTCAGATGGTTAAGCAAAGGAAAAATGCTGAAACGGTTTTACGAGCTTAGAAATGAGATAGCAGATTTTATGCAAATACAAGATAAACCACTATCTGAATTGAGTGACCCAAAATGGATATGTGACTTAGCATTTCTGGTCGACCCTACAGGCCATTTGAATGATTTAAATTTGAAACATCAAAAACAAGGACAGTTAGTATATGATTTGTACAGCCGTTTGAAAGCGTTTCAAAACAAAATCCGCTTGTGGGA
Source organism: Protaetia brevitarsis (assembly GCA_004143645.1). Lineage (NCBI taxonomy): Eukaryota > Metazoa > Arthropoda > Insecta > Coleoptera > Scarabaeidae > Protaetia > Protaetia brevitarsis. The sequence continues at coordinate 926,062 of RXPK01000111.1, forward strand.
GGCACAGTTGCTGTCTGGTAACAGTTACTATTTCACCATGCTCTATGCGTATGAAAATACTGCTTATGCTCAATATGCTGAAGAACTCAAGTTACTGTCGGAGCAATTTTCGTACAGATTTAGCGATTTTAAAAAACATGGAAGACAGTTTCAATTTATTAGCTACTCCAACAAAAAGTAATGTACAAAATGCTCCAATACACTTGCAAATGGAGTTATCGAGCTTCAAAGAAACTCACTCCTAAAATCTAAATTTGAAGACGTGGAGTTGTGCGATTTCTACAAAAAATACCTCGAAGAAGACCATTTTCCGGAGCTTAGAAAATTCGCAAGAAGATTGATTTGTTCGTTTGGCAGTACTTATAAATGCGAACGGTTCTTTTCAATGATGAAAGTTAACAAATCAAAACATCGTACAAGGCTGACTGACGATAATTTGAAAAATTCTTTACGTCTTTGTATCAGTGGAATTCATCGATGGATTAGTTTCCCAAATTCAAGCTCGAGGGTCTCATTGATTTCGTTGTCGCTATTTAACTTTCGTAGTTGTAATAATTCCAAATTTCACGATTTAATTATAATTATAATGTTGTACCTATTCTTTTCATTTCATTTTCTTATTTTAATAAATTGCATTATAATAACATTGTCGTATTATTTCATGTCTGATATCTATCGCTAAAAATTATGAACACTACTTTAAAATGCACTACTTTTAGACGAGGCTCGCGAACGTATTTGCACACTAAAGTTTGGCCCACAACTTGCCAAAGGTTGCCCATACTTGCTCTAAGGTATTTATATTATGCCTGTGAGTAACAATTTTGAGCTTGTTTGTAATAAAATATTAACGATAAAGAAATCTTTTTCTCATTGTCGGTGTGAAGCAGGTCTTCGTAGCTCTAATCTTGTTAAAATTTTATTTTGGCCTCGCCATGCAAATGTAGTTAAAGGAAGAAGTCACGGTCAACAACGAAAGTTGGACAAACACGAATCAAACGGACCTAGCCTAATTTTCAAAAGGCCCATCGTCGTCACGTCGGCCCAAACAAAATCACATTCTACGTTTTCGGTCGTGGGCAGGAGGTCGCACTAAATCAAAAGCAAATAAACCGCACGCACGCACACAGACGCAATAAACAGAGCAAGACCCGGGGATACGCAGTAGCGGACAAAAGGCGACCGCGGATCCCGGGAATCCCCGCTCTCTCATTGTCGACTTACCTCTCGCACCAAATGAAGGGCGCGTACGGATAATAGGCCACGTAGAACGCGTGTCCATTAAAATCCCCGAACTCATTCACGTAACCGAGTAAATCCGGCACGGCTCCATCTCTCGGCGTCACCATTTTATTAGGCACTCCGCTCATTAGGCCGGAATAAAATTTGACGTGGTAAAATTCCTCTTCGGCGACATGGTATAAGACCACGGAACCGCATCTGTCTAATCCCCGTTGCTTCCAGACGCTTTTAACTCGGTAATTCGATTCCGTTGCGTTCGGCATCTCCCCCGGATCCTTTATGACGAAAAGCACGGTGTCTACGTATTGCAAATTGGACCGCGCCGTCGAGGAGAAACGCCTGAAATCGCGGGGATTCGATAATAGTACCAAATGCAAAAACCTGTATCCGGTCGGTCTTTTCATCCGACAGCCTCCATCGTCGTAATTAAGGAGCGTAAAGGTGGTGAAGCTGGAAAAATTCCTATCGACATCAAAGATCTCCCACAGATCCCGCATCGCTGTGCCATTATCGTAATGCAAAATCACTTGATAATCAACGTATTGCCTGCGAATCTGGGCCAATACGCTTAGGTCTTCCCCAACGGCTTCGATTTCCAAGCATTTTGAGAATATGGCGAGCAAAAGGTGATTCAATGGGTGCATTTCTCGAAGCCGTATCTGTAATAATTAAAGTCACCCGATCACAATGAGCTTAAGAGTCGAACTAATGCAGCTAGCATAGTATGCTGCTATATAATTCGGGGGAAAGCTTCCTATGGATAAAAAAATCCTCTTTTTCATTTTAACGAGACGCTGCGTAATAACAGCACGGCTAATGTAAGTTCCTTTATGTTTTTCCTCATTAACTTGTTAGAAAAATGATGTAGACATATATTATGGTGAGTTAGCTAAATGCATGGATAATAAATAGCTTTAAACGTGTCTTATATCATAATAAACAAAATGAATCGTCCTAGTCTGTAATAAAAACGACAAGGAAACCCATGGTTATTTTGTGTGTTTATTGCCAAAGTTAATGTGATACGAAATAAAATGAATTATGAGGATAAACCATAAAATACATTGCATTGACAACGATTTAGTAGATATTATTCTATATATCTCGAATGAGGAATGAAAAATTATTATTATTTAGTAATAATAATAATATATATTATATTTGTAATTACACCATTACAGAAAATTGTCCATGATATTTTTTATACGTGTAAAAAACACAATAGTCAATAATATTAATAAAAGCAGAAACAAATACAAATATATAAAAAAATCTAACATAATTAATAAACAACAAACAAAAACATTTTTGCAAAGACCGCAAGTTTTTTACAGTGAGAAAATAACAAATTAATGTATTTTTGCTTTTAACTGCAATAATAGAACTTTATTTCCAACATTACAATATGTGAAAACCATGTCAACAAAAGCGAAAAAAAAAATCAGTATTAAAGTATTCTTCCAATGAATAAAAACATTTTGTCAGCAGCCATGACTTAAGAACTTTCTAGAATTTACAACAGCTAAAAGCCTTAAAAGTATTAGGGAGTTTGTTATAAATTTTTATCCCTAACACATCCAAACTAGCTGCTGTCATTCTTAAACTATGTTGAATTAAGTGAATTTTGGGATCTCTAATATTGTAAGAATGCCCGCTAGTATTTTGACTTATTAATTTCTCTTTATTTTTATGAACATAATAACTAGCTTCCAAAATGTATAATTCAAAAATAGTCAATATATTTAAAGAAATGAAGTAACAAAGTAAACAAGAGGTAAGTTGATTGACACTGCACATACATCTAATGGCGGCTTTTTGTTTAAGAAAAATTGCGTTAACAAACGGTATTCTGCTATGGGGCAACTCGAGCCCCATAGCAGAATACCGTAGAGAAGAAATGACTGAAACTCTGCATAATAAACAATTCTCAATGTTTCAAAACTTACAGCAGCTTTTAGTTGTCGCAGCTTAAAAATGACAATGTTTAACTTGGATATTAAGGAGTTGCACTGTTCATCCCACGTAAGCGTAGAAGTAAAGGTTACTCCCAATAACTTTGCAGTCCTAGTGCAAGATATGATATTATTATTTAAATAATTAGGAGTAATTTTTCCCAAGAAATTTTTTTATCCATATTTTCGTTTAAAAAGCTCGAACCTCGTCCTCTACTAGCTTAATTGGTAAAGCGCCCGTCCGGCTAATGGAAGGTTGTAAGTTCGAATCCTGCGTGAAGAGAAAATTTTTCTTGGGAAAAATTACTCTTAATTATTACAGCTAAAAGCAGAAATACATTAATTTGTTATTTTCTCACTGTAAAAAACTTGCAGCCTTTGCATATTTGCCATCCTGTCAGCTTTTCAACATCTAATATCGACATATGTTCGTTTAAAACGCTCGAACCTCGTCCTCTACTAGTTTAGTTGGTAAAGCGTTCGTCCGGCTAACGGAAGGGTGTAGGTTCGAATCCTGGGTGAGGAGAAAATGTTTCTCGGGAAAAATTACTCCTAATTATTACAGTTAAAAGCAGAAATACATTAATTTGTTATTTTCTCACTGTAAAAAACTTGCAGCCTTTGCATATTTGCCATCGTGTCAGCTTTTCAACATCTAATATCGACATATGTTCGTTTAAAACGCTCGAACCTCGTCCTCTACTAGTTTAGTTGGTAAAGCGTCCGTCCGGCTAACGGGAGGGTGCAGGTTCGAATCCTGGGTGAGGAGAAAATGTTTCTCGGGAAAAATTACTCCTAATTATTACAGTTAAAAGCAGAAATACATTCATTTGTTATTTTCTTAGTGTAAAAAACTTGCAGCCTCTGCATATTTGCCGTTCTGCCGGCCTTTCAACATCTAAGATCGACATATGTTCGTTTAAAACGCTCGAACCTCGTCCTCTACTAGCTTAATTGGTAAAGCGCCCATGCGGCTAACGGGAGGTTGTAGGTTCGAATCCTGCGTGAGGTGAAAATTTTTCTTGGGAAAAATTACTCCTAATTATTACAGTGAAAAGCAGAAATACATTAATTTGTTATTTTCTTAGTGTAAAAAACCTGCAGCCTTTGCATATTTGCCGTTCTGCCGGCCTTTCAACATCTAAGATCGACATAGGTTCGTTTAAAACGCTCGAACCTCGTCCTCTACTAGCTTAGTTGGTAAAGCGCCCGTCCGCCTAACGGGAGGTTGTAGGTTTGAATCCTGTGTGAGGAGAAAATTTTTCTTGGGAAAAATTACTCCTAATTATTACAGTTAAAAGCAGAAATACATTAATTTGTTAAAAAAACTTTTTTGTACACTAACAATGGAACCTCGCGAACTTTAAATCGCGAATTCTAATGAAACTTCGCCAGTTTGTAGACCTAATGGAGTTTTACTCAAGGATACCTTCTGTTGCTGCGGAACTTCAATTTTAGGGGATGTAAAACACCCTTGAAATTTGACCAAAATTTTGTTTATTCAAAATAACTTTTAAACGGTGAGAAATAGAGAAAAAAAAAACTGTTTCAATGGCGGACATGCATCGTTTATGCAACTCTTTCTAGTGATAGAGCTTTTTTTATACAGAGTGTTACAATAAGCATGGACCGTCATATGTTGTGCTTATTTGATCGAATATCAGAAATCGGTTATAATCACTTTATTTGGCATGGGGAACTGTATATAGACCTGATTTAAGAAAATATACAGGGTGTTCACAAAAATATGATTTTTATTTTCTATTTTTCTATAAAGAATAGCAATAATTATAGGACGACAGCAAGTCACTAAACATGCGTTAATTAATTTAGTAATTAGGTTAAATTAAAATGTAAGTAACACTCAGTCGATATTAGCATACATATGTGTTTCTCCTCATCAAGTATCATCAGTGGTATTAGTGCCACTAATTGATTGGTTGATTGTCCTCCGATTGAATTTACAAGAGAAAACAAAGGCTATAGCAGGATAAACTAGTGAAATGAGGTCTTGCATAGATTTATGTGATTTTTTTTAATCTAAAGTAGCTTTATACATAACACTGACTCTAAGAATGCCTTAATTTTGTAATGTTAAATCAAGAACAAAAACAAAAAAAGGGAATCTTTTTCGTTAATATTGCTACGGGTTCGTAATATATTGTTGTAGTTGTGGATGGTGATTACCTGTAGTTTTTTAACGATCTTAGATGTAAAAAGCCCTAAATAAACCAAAAATATAGGTGCATAAAGTTTTTTTTATATATTTTGCGCTAAAAAATATAACTTGAAACTATCACATAAACCTCTAAAAAATTAAGAAAAATAAATTCACACTCACTAAACAAAAAAATAGAAAAAGCTTGACAAAACACCAGTTATTTGCAACAATCGCGGAGGCACATACATTGGCCCAACCAAGCAACACCTTCATCTAAGAGTTTACACACATCAATATGGTATTAAAAGTAAAAATGTCAACTGTCACTGTCCTGTCCAAACACTACTATAATTTGAATCATACTTTCAATATTTATAACGTAGAAATTTTAAACGGAAACAACGAATAGGAAAATAATTAACATAAGCGAGTAATAATATGGAAAAAAAAAATAAAAATTGAAAAAACCATATGGATGATATCATCCTCTCAAATAAACTTTATAGAAACTCATTGGGATAATTAGTTGAATGCATCTTTCCTCATTTATAATTAATTATTATAATGTTAAATTTTAAATAATTGAGTACAAATATTTTCATTTCTTCTTGCTGTAGGGAGAAGTTAAGAAAATTTACACGTATTTTTGACAAGATACACATCGAATATAAAACTTTAGGTTGCCCTTGATCATTCGACGTTAATTAATTGAGAATTTGTTTTAAACAATTACATGAATAGAAAATAAAAGTCTAGTCACTCAAGATTAATATTTTATAAAAATGCAGCAATAAGTTCTTACTACCAGCTAAATGTGAGTTTAACATTTGATAGGGTATCCTTGTTAGTGTATTTCTTTTGGCAGTAAGCGCCTTTTCCGCATAAAATACTTAAACTCATAATTCATTTAAAGCTAAAATTTAATATTGGCTCTGTAGAGCTTGTATTAGCTCTTAGTATATTTATAATTTTGTCGCGTAACAGAACGATGCGCATGTCTCTTCGGTCCACCATAGCAATAAAAAACAACTCATCGTTCTGTTTTCAGAGATATACTTTTGCAATAGCGAAGGATTTAAGGGATATAAACTATGCATATGATTTAATAACACACAATTAACACTATTAACTCAGAAATGATATGATCAACTCGGTCAGCACCAGAGAGGGGGATACTTCAAGACTCTATGTTATGACCGTTTCTATTTTTATTGTGTAGTGTTGAATTGTTTGGTATCACATATTATTTTGTAAACAAGTTTACTGACAATATTTGCGTGGTTTTACAGAAAAAAAGTAACACCAATATGATCAAAAGCATATTCGGCACGCTAGATGAAAACAAACCTTGGTATATGATAAATTGTATTTTAAGATTTTTATGGGGATTATATAAGTGTATTTCAGTGTTATAATGTGCAAACAGCCTAGATAAGTACAGGCTAGTAAGTATTTTTGATTAGTTTCTCATATTATGCGGAAAAATAGCATATAACAGGTTCTCACGTGGATATAATATAAAAGATAAAAGCACTGAAATAATGATTTTCGAATTTATAGAAACAGTATTGTCTGTTCGATTTGAGGCGTTTGGGAGTTTAAGTCATCGTACGTTAATGCAAGGAGTTATTTGAGATGGCTCCTTTTAATTGCAATGCCCTGTATAAATGGGAATATACGAAGTCAGAGGATCCGCTATCATTCGGATACATTCCTGTATACCACATTCAAAACCGTAGTAATTCCCAGCATCAATCATATCCACAATATTAACCATGGGTGTTCCCCGAGGTAGCGTTCTATTGCCTTGCCTTTCTTTACATTTCATATTTTAAAATTCTCAATGCCTGCTGGTGTATTTCAGCTTATCGACTCTTAAGTGGACTGTTAAGGGATAGGGTGACATGCCTAGAAAATATTGGGCATTGCACATAAATTGAAATCTATGGCGTCATGCCTACATATACTTTTTCAAGAAAAAATAATTTATATGGTATCTATATTTGACGCTCAGTACTTAAAAACGACAGAACTATTTTATGTCGCTTTCTTGTCGCAGGTATTAATCCCGTAAGAATTGTCTAACAGTATCATATGTATATTCACACAATACCTCCTAACAATTTTTGAAACAGATACCACGTATTTCATCAGTACATCCATTAACAGGCCTCTGTTAATATATCAAAACACAGTTACACATCGCGCTAATATTGACTCACATGCAAATATAGCTCCACATAACGTTTACACTGACGAAAACTTTTCTAAAGAGTACATGCTTTATACATAACATAAATTTTTACAAAAGTGTAATTTTCTAATGTTGCTGTTCCTGTTTTTCCGCTCATTAAAACTTCATCCCGTTAACAAGTCGGATAGATGTAAATGAACTGACTTTAGTTAGCGAGTTCAAGTTGAAGCAGGAGGGCAAGTTCACGTCAGATTTATTTTGATGTTTAAGCGTACCGAATGAAAAGAGCGCAACCTTAACCTTTAAACTCCAACGAATCCTCGCAAAAGCAATAAACACGACCTACTGTCGTACTATACTTACTTATTAATATTTATATCTATTCCATTTCTTTCGATTTCGCTACATGTCCACAATTTCCTCTGCAGTATCTGACGATGCCTGTTTAATCTCGGTACCATTTCGTGGAGGGGACGCCGTCTCTGTGAAACTGCTTCAGGGCATCGCAAGCAATTGTCTCTTCGACGAGCTTTTCATTATCGAGTGCGTGGAAGGGGTGAGACGACAAGTGAAACCGATGGTCCGCTATAAAACGGGAAAATTGAACTCGGCGCCGACGAACGAAGAGATAGGGGGCCCCCGCACACGAGTAAATAAGCACGTAGAAGGAGAGTTAGCGTTCGCTCCTTAACTGCGTTCGATAAATTAACCAAGTCGCTCGCTTTTATAGGAGCTACGTGACGGAACAGCACCTCCTATTAAATAAATTCTTTTATAAACACGGCACTCACGCGAACAGCTATTTGTGTTTGCGCGTTCGATGGATGTCACCCAGGCGTTGGTACACATACATTGACGCCAGCTGAAGATGGTATTTCGATATGGACGTGTGTCACAGCACATATTTTTGAAGAGGGGCGGTTTTTTTTCTGGTCATCAGTGGGGTTTGTTATGACAGGGGTTATTTTTTGTACGCTATGGAATAATAAAATGCTAACAAGCATTCAGGTGTATGGGATTGGAGTTTATAAGTGGTTTAATTGTTTTCATTACGTTTTTTTTTTTAATTAGGAAATTTGAAGTACTCCGGATTATGGGGAAGTTTATTTACTGATACTCAATACTTTTTGGTTGTTGTTGTGGAAGTCTCCGGCAACACTGCAGGCTCTTGGCTTTTTGTATTTGGTCTTGCATTGCTTTTACTGATTAAATTATACCAGTCATTCCAGTATTCTAGTGCCCTGCACTAGTTTGTACAGGTTTCTAACTGGTTGATTAAAGTTAAAGTAATCATTTGGGTTCATTATTGCCTTGCCAAACCTGTCTTCTTGCCCCAAGAGCCGGGCATTCGCACAGAATGTGGTAAGCGTTCTTTGTCCTCTCATTACACAATCTGCAGTTGGTATCCCCAGTGTTGATCCCAATTTTCTGTAGGTGTCCTGTTAGAAGACCTGCCACTATGCGTGGTGCAGGTGTATGGGATTAGAGTTTATAAGTGGTTTAATTGTTTTCATTACGTTTTTTTTTTTAATTAGGGAATTTGAAGTACTCCGGATTATGGGGAAGTTTATTTACTGATACTCAATACTTTTTGGTTGTTGTTGTGGAAGTCTCCGGCAACACTGCAGGCTCTTTGCGTTTTTGTATTTAGTCTTGCATTGCTTTTACCAATTAAATTATACCAGTCATTCCAGTATTCTAGTGCCCTGCACTAGTTTGTACAGGTTTCTAACTGGTCGATTAAAGTTAAAGTAATCATTTGGGTTAATTATTGCCTTGCCAAACCTGTCTTCTTGCCCCAAGAGCCGGGCATTCGCACAGAATGTGGTAAGCGTTCTTTGTCCTCTCATTATACAATCTGCAGTTGGTATCTCCAGTGTTGATCCCAATTTTCTGTAGGTGTCCTGTTAGAAGACCTGCCACGATGCGAAGATGATTCCTATTGAGCTGCTGTAGTTCTTCGGCTTTCTTTTTTTATGACCTCTTACTTAAGGTTTTACCATGAGTTTTCCTGGTTCTGTTATTTCAGTGTTCTTCTTATTTTTCTTTGACCCAACTTCTTACCTGCTCTTGTGGTGTGTTTTTACACACTCCTAGAATAGGTTCTGGCTATGAAGCAGATGATCTTATCTAACTTATAGGCTATTTCGATTCTCTCGAATGCCCGAGCACCTACACCAACTTTATTGCGGTCCGTAAGGCTATTCAGTTCTCGAATACGTTCCCAAACCAGTCTTGAATGTATCTTGGAGTTCACTAGTGCCCTCAGTATCACCTGGCTGTCTGTAGCAATATAGATTCGCTTCTTTTAATAACCCCTCTGACTGATTTCAATTGCACAATGCAATATTGTAGGATGATCATAGCATTTCTCACCCTGTCGTAGATTCCAACTCCAGTCACCGATCAAATACCATTCCCGGTATTTGATCCGTCTGATATTCAATATTAAATGCATGAAATGTGTTAAAAAATTAGATAGCCTGAAGATGAGGGTGGCATCAGCGCTGGATCTGTTCAGTGCAATTTTAGATAAGGATCTAGGTTTGATAGGAATCCTAGAAAATTTCCGTACAATGAGACCAAATTCTCATAAAGTTGGTGGAAATTATGAAAATATGTTATTGTGTGCTTTTCGAAGTGAGAAACATGGAAAAATACTCAAAAAATTCTAAATTTTAGGTTAAAACATAAACACTGGTCTTTATGAGGGGACTGATAAAAGTAGAACAATTCAATTTATAACTGAGCATATAGTCACATACCCTATACATATATATCTATAGTCATAATGAGATAACTGCTTTTTGCCAACTGAAACTTTTTTGTATGGAGGGAATTTTTGATTGGTATTCATTCTTATTAGTTGGTATTTTTTGTTTCCTTGATCGATTGGTGCGGAGTCTCCGAAAATATTGTGGCCACTTGGTAACTAACCATGCCGTAGCAGCAGCGATATATGGGAGGAAGCCTAAAAATATCTTTTTGAAAAGCTTCAACAATGACACGACGGTATTCCATTGTGAGCTTGCTACAATTCATCATTGTGTCAGAAAAATACACCAAGTTAAATAAAAGCGTCGCTATCTTCTCTGACAGTCAACCAATATTTAGAGCGCTCAATTCCACAAGTGTTGACTCTAAATTGGTTTGACATTGTGTAAGCGCCCCAAATAATAAATGAGGTGGGTACCCAAAGGAAATGAGAAAGATTTCTCATAGAATAAGGCAAAATAGAGAAGGGCAAAGAGAGAATAAGGCAAAATAGTTGCTAAAGAAACGCAGGCCTGAATTTACTAAAAACATACTGTGTCCAAACAGAAAGACTGTCAATATGAGAGTAGATATACTCACTGATCACTGCAGACTAAATAGGCTTATGTATAACATCGGCCTGGCAGATGATACTATTTGCGGATTTTGACAAGAAGAGGAAAAAACACCAGTTCACGTGTTGTATTAATGCAATGACCTGGCAACGACAAATTCCGAGTACTGATCGTGGACAATTCCACAGTTAACAACTACATAAACCACCCCTTTTTAAAAATGATAAGAATAATCAAAAGGACAAAATTAGAGAGGGCTTTTCTGGGACTAAGGAAATTGCAGTGGATGAAATAATGTCGCAGTGAAACAGGTCCGCATGACCAGCCCAACTCTAATCTAACCTGTTGCGATAAGAAAAGGTCATACTAGAGCTATTTGAAGCTGTAATTTAGTTTTAAGCATTAATAAAGTTGTATTAATAAATTAGCTATATGACAAATAATTGACTAAAGAAATACACATAAGCACACATTTATTCTTGAAACCATGTGTTTAGGTGAAGCCAAAAATGTAGAATGGTAGTGGATGATCTAAATGAAGTTCGCCCACTTTTTTTGTTAATAAGGGTTTCTATTTTTTTTTTTCCTACAATCATATCATTTCGCCCATTTGAAGGTTGCACAGGAGATCGAAAGAGATGGCAATGATCTATAGGTGTCTAAGTAGATATGCTAGGCTGGTTCTGGCGCAAATGCCCATAAAATCTACACAAGGCATCTTAATTCACACTTTATTCCCTCCACTCCTACCTTTCGTCTTGACTGCGTCTGGTGATTGGCCAATGAAAATGCGGGTTTCGAAGCGCACGAAATTTGAATATCCACATAAGGCTTCACGAAGAGAAACAACTGTTCCTGGAACAACTTCACCAGTTCCTGAAACAGCTGAAGCAGCTCCTGGTACAGCCTAAACAGCACCTCCAACAGCGTTAACAGCTCCCAGAACAGCTTAAACAGTTCCTGGAGCAGACACTTTTTGGAACAGATTAAGCTGTTCTAGGTGCTGCTGTTCCGAGGACTGTTGAAGCTATTTCACGAGCTATGTAAACTGTTCCAGAAGCTGTTTAAACTGTTTTAAGAGCTGTTAAGGCTGTTCTAGAAATTGTTTAAGTTGTTTCAGGAGCAACTGTTTCCCTTCGTGGGACCCCATGCCAAAATTCAACCTTCGAGCGCTTCGAAATCGGCAATTTCTATGGCCAATCACCAAACGCGATCAAGACGAAGACAGGAGGGAATAAAATGTAAATTGAAGCCCCTGTGGAAGCCTGGGGTTTTTGCCTCAGAACAGCTTTACTTGACTGCGATCCAGAAATCAAAATCCAAAATGGATGTGTACAATATCATTGAGATTAAAAAGAACAAGGCAAATTTTTAGGAACGTGAAAATTTAAAATATGGAGAACGTATGGTACTTTGTCTTTGATTATTACTTTTTTCTTTTTCCTATATAATTCACACCACCATTGATATTCTGTAACATCCTGAAGATTGCCTTAAAGGATAAAAGGAAATTTGGTACAGTTAAAACCGCTTTTTAAACCAAAATTCTGCTCGAAATTATAAAGGAAATTTAGCTGTTTAATATTAAACCGGTTATCAAAGAAAAACATATTCTTTTTTCATAGCACGCCAATTATTGGTTCATCGATATAACAATACAAATTATAGTAAATATACGTGCCCTTTATATAATAACACAGTAAAACGGTAAAGTTAAGAGTGGATCCTTAGCTGCTTATCTAAATACGTATTTAAAAACATTAACTTTCTGTAATGTATTAATTCAAAACTTATAACGCCGTATTTCAGGACACAATCAATGTCATAATACGTGATTAAAGTGATTTTATACTTGAAGTCAACCAGTAGGTACAGCCGGTGTTGCAACTTGACCCTTCTGGAATGAAGTATCGTAAAGTTGGTGTCTAGAATACTCGAGCTACTTTACGGTGTAAATTACCATACGACAATGAGGTCATGGTTACATTGCAGCTTACCCTTATCTTGTGGCATTTTAATTGAAAAATATGAAGGAACTAACCGTACGAAAGATGTAGGTAATGGCTATTTTTGTTCTTTATATAAAACATAAACAGAACTTATAAGTAATACATATTTTAACGCGATCAATTCATCTGCTTAAAAAACAAAAGATGCACGAACATGCCTTGACTACGAAAATAATTGCAGATGGTGTCCTACAGTTTCACTAATGATCTGACACAGGCGAACACTCACATTCGAGCCCTATTATTGTTGATACGCAAGGACTATTCGGTCGGTACCTCGAAGGTAATATTAGTATTCATCGGTGGATAAAGGGAACTACAGATACTCCCACATGCCTTCTAGCAGTGAAATCCCGAGGGAAGTTATTTTGAAGGGCGTTCTCTTCGCTTGTAAGGAACACATAATGCATAAATGTGCTACTGATATTGAAATAGTGTACCCAGGTTAGCACTATGCTAGAACAATACTGTACTACATATGATTAAAGCTGCTATATTAAACTACATCACTGCACTACCTCGCGGATTCGGATAGTACAGTGAACTGTTGTATTAAATGCCAATGTATTGATAAAAAGAACAAACGTATCTGACGTCGCTTGCACTGAACAATTATTTTGATAAATGAATTTTCTCTGTACTAGATGCTGTTGCTGCTACACTGCTGTCTTGAATTTTTGAAATAGCAAGGCTTTATATATTGCACCTACACTGTTGAAAATTTTTTTGACACTTTTTTGACTAATTTAATAGCCAGGAGAGGTCTACACTCTTTTCGTGTTATTTTGTCGAGAACTATACGAGTTTAATTTTAACGATCAAAGACAGTCAAGTATTGTCTATTGCTAAGGGGTTATTTTGTCCAACTGACACGTGAAATTGTAAAATACTTCTAGTCACATTTGATGTGATCCACACTAGACAAATTTACTAGCTGCTTAACTAAATGAATGCGGTCTATTGGGTGATTTAACACCGCTTTCTAAACACGACGTCTTTTAATATGCAACTCTTATTTCTTAGTGCTATAATATTCTCTCTTTAAGACGTTTTCTCAATTATAAATATGCAGAACCACTCATTCAAAAGTTTTGGTTTCAACTAAACGTGCCAATTTTGAAATGATTTTTTGAGAACCATTATAAAATTAAGTGAATGTTTCTTTGACTCAAATGTGAACTAATTACGTAAATAGATGTTCCCAATGCATCTTTAAGATGTTGAAATTTTTTATGCACACTGGAATTAACGTTTAATAACACAAGGTTACACTTTGCAGGTCAGTACACGTCTGGTGGTTTGTTTGGATAAGTTAATAAGCAGAAACAAACCCGAAAACAGATGCACGTGCAATGCACGTGGTGCGTATATTGCAGTACCGTATTAAATTAGGTGGAGTTTCTATATTTCTACCCGAGGGAAAAATGTTGATTGACGCTTCTGAATGTCCAGAAAAATAGTAAATCCTCATATCTGAACAAAGAATTCACACGAAATTCTAGTAATTTCTGTTCTATTAAATACACGTAGTCAACTCGTCTGGCAAAGTTTGTAAAAATCAACACTAAAATATTTGACTAGCGCAAAATTAACGCCAACACCGATAATATTTTCAACAGTGTAAGTGGGAAGCTGTTTATTGTTGTTTACCATTCTTGGCGCTTTACAGCTGGCCGTCCATTCCTAAAATTGTAGTATGCTTCTTGCACTACATATTCGTAAAGTTTGGTTTGTAATTAGCTTGAGTTTATTTCCATCTTTTTTTTTAATGGTAGTTTCTCTTATTTTTGATTCCATCAAATCGATTTTTAGTGACTCGCTTTGGAAAAATGTGAAACAGGGTACAATAATAACTCATGGCCGGCCGATACCCCCTGTAACTGGCAAAAGCAGTTGAAAAATACTAAAGCATCTGTAAATATCATTATATTTATCACATATATAAAAATAGTTTAGGTTTCACAGAAGAAAATGCCATCCATCGATTATTAAATATGTGCCAAAAGCAGTTAAAAACTTTATTATTCCAAGCATGACTATTTTTATTTTTTATATAATTCTAGAATTAAAAGTTGTAATAAACCTATTTATGCTTCTTTGCAAAAACAAACCTCCTTGTATGATAAATAGCAGTACAATACTGAAGAAATTGAAAAGCGAAATGAAGCGGAGAAAATCAAATTATTAAGAGAATCTCAGAGGAATAAGGCAAGCTAAAATTCTTCTGGGAACCTATAACTAACTTGGCGAGGACAAGGTTTCTAGTAATGGGGAAGAAGAACACCACAGCTAGTAGCTACATAAAGAAGCCGCTCTCAAAGATGATAGGCCTAAGAGAGCAAAATTAAAGAGCGTTCTCTAGGAAAAAGGGGATCACAATAGATCTGAAAAGGTCGCAGTGAAACAGGTCCATAGGCCACCCCAATCCTAATCTAATCAAATCTAATCTATAACTAGAAGAAGTTTACAAAATGCATCAACCTAGGTAAGAATAATATTCGCATATTAGGAGGAATGCCTTCAGGCCATTGTAAACTGAAACGACGTCTGAGCAAGCTTGGAATAGCAGAAGAGTATGAATGTAGATTTTGTGGAGAACGGAAGAAACACCCATTCATCTCCTCTCAAATTTCACAGTGCAACTTAAAGCTGTTGCACCTGGGAGCATGTGAAATCCAAGAGAGGCAAATTTATTTATCCTGGGGCTTTTTCATATTCAGCATTCTCTGAAAGGAATGTTGTTTGATTAAAAAGGCTATTGTAAAACGGCAAGCATAGGGAATACAAGAGATTTCTTAGGCTGCAGCTTAATATGACCCTGCATTGAAGGTTCACAATTTACAGTTAAGCAAACACCTAGAAGGATAATCTGTTCAACTTGATTTTTTGGCAATGCGATAGCTTCACATCAAAATGAAATAACATTCGCAAGAAATTATATTAACATGTAATACAAAAAAATAATAATAATGTGTTTGGCGACCCTGTAGCTGAGCACACTCCTGCACTTGTCTAGGCATCGACAAAATAAGATGGTCAATATCTGTTTGTGGCTCCTTTTTCCACGCAACTTGAATTTCATGGGTGTCTGTGGAGGATGGTGCAAAGTTGACAGCTATTTCCTCATAATATCCCACACTTATTCAATGGGTTTAAATCCGGTGAGTGGGGTGGCTGCGGCAAAACATTAACGCCTGCTTCTTGGAGAGAAAGTCCACAGTTCGACGAACAATATGGGAACTTGGTGCTGTGGTCTGGCGTCCGGTTTTTGCATTTTTCAAATTCAGTCAGTACACAGCATATATATTTGGCAATCCCAACGTGAGGCTCGTCGTTGTTTTAATTGTAAGCAGTAGAATTAAGATCCCATATTTAGAATTTGTGAAAATTTCTCGTTGCATTGATAAAGCTAATTGTGTGTTTAAAAACATTTTATATACATCGCTGCAAGAATGAATATGGACAAGCCCACCAGCGAACAGGAAGTGGACGTTCCTAGAGTCTAGAGCTGGCGGAACCAAGGAACTCATGGCAGTGAGAAATCGGATGTGGCAGGAACAAAGGGAAGGATGGAGGAAAAGGATATTCAGGGAAACGAAGGAAACAGTACTAAGGAAAGTATTTATAGTATGAATGATATGATGGCAATGCTTAGAGAGTTATTGAGTTATAATAAAAAAATGGTACAGAAACAAGAGAGACATGAAGAGTGGTTGAGGCAATATGATGTAGAAAAGAAATGTATTCAGACAGGAGGGGATAAAATCAATTGGGGTTCAGATACTTTTAATGAGGAGAAAGTTGTTGATGATTTGAGGAGAAAAAGGGAAAATGAAAATGATGATGATGATATAATGGAAAATTGTGATGATAGTTTTAAGAATGAAATACAAAGTTGCGCAAAAGTTGTTAGAGGTGATGATATACAAGGTGTTGTTTTATCCGAAGAGGATAATGAGGTTGAGGTTATTAGAGAATCAGAGTTAGAGGTAGTAGAAGTAGTAGAAGTAAACTGTTCCCAGATAGAATTCCCAGAAGAAGTTAATGAAATTGAGATCGATCATAATATGAAGTTTGAGTCTGAAGTCAAGGAAATTTCGAACCAGTATGTATCATTAGTTGATAAGTTCCCCAGTATTGTTGTTGATGATGAGCACTCTCTTGAAGTAGTCGAGTCAAAGCCTGTCAAGTTTAAGAATAATCCCATTCCCAAAGCCATGTTTGAGCGTGATTCAAAACTGTCTTTCTGTTTTTCGAGCTGTCCTTCTGGAAGTCCATGCGAGAGCTACATCCAAGGAGTGGTGAAGTTCCTCAGGATGCAGACCCACCGACGCCACACCGACTGCTGTCTGAAACTTGAACTACCGTTCGTGGGACCTTATAGAATGGCTAGAGTTTTTGATGGAGTCTTCTATGAACTTCTTTCTATGGACGGTATGCAGAACAAAAGTAGTTTTCAGCACCTGGAAGTGCCGTTTTCACCCCTGTGTGCGGAGACACAGTGTTGTCGTGTGCGCACAATTTCTAAGGTGAAACACTCAATTTTGGTTTTAACTTTCGTTTTCTCCTTAGTAATTGGGAGAGGTGCTGTAGTCTGGCGCCCCAGTTTTTGCATTTTGGGGACGGTATGAAAAACTTTTGTTGCTATTCTGTCATTAGATCTTTTTACTGCGCACCCAAGGTTTCCAAAAAAAAAAACTCTGTTTTAAATATCTTTACTGTAGCACCCTAATAACACAACAACCACTTGATCGGTACTCTGCACTGCTTCATGCTAATTTCTCCAGATTAACGTTTCAATCGTCATGTTTATGCCTGGTATAATTACTCCGGAACGACCGGAGATTTCAAATCTGCAATCACAAACCGAGTCCGGTTCATCGACTCCTCTGGTCTTTGCTCCGTGGCGCTTTGTATCGTTTCGTTTCCCCCTTTTGTCTCGACTCGCTAGCTAAAACGTGCAACCGCAACGCAAAATAAATGAGAACGAAGAGCCTTCCGGGGCGGGGTCCGGACTCACGTCCTACGGATACGCGATATGTGCCTCGTACACATACTCGTACGTACACTCATTTTGCATAATACCCGTTCCGAGAACGGAACGATTAAATACTTCAGCATCACGGGGCCTTTCTCTTGAATTAAAACCGTGCAATTCCCCCATGTTATCTCGTTTTTTTTTTTTCCGCTGTCGCTGGTTTGCTTTAATCGAAAGACTGGTGCGTGGAGAGAGCTGGGTATCAGTGATGGTGCAATAATAATAGTAACAAAAAAGAAACAGCTGTTGTGAACGAATACTGCGGAACGGAGGGCTCTTGCTAAGGGAATAATGAGATTTTTTGCGTGTAGCATGGAAAAATATTGATACAACTGGGACAAGGTTTCCAGCAATTTCCATGAGATGTATAAACTGGATATCGACGTCATTTCTAATCTGCAAAGTACACTAATAAGTGAAACAGTTATGGAAATTATGATAGAAGGAAGGCTAAAAAAGGCTCGCATGGGATAATACCATCACTGAAATAGCTATAGAAACAGATACACGACGGGTTAGCAGGTAGACGACGGATAAGACAGGTAGACGAGGAATAAAGTGAATTCGACCTGTATGTTTACTCTCAAGGAGTCAGAGCACCAAACATACCAAGTTTTAGTAGGTATTGTAAGAACTTGAAAGTCACAGTAAACCAAAGTTCATTTTAAGATTTTCATTTACTCCAAATTGCTAAAATCCTAGTCTACTTGACTTCTTTTTTTTGGTGGAAATCGTCTGACATGGAGTTTTCAGAAATACTGAGCTTCTTGGCTCTTTGTATTTAGATTCTCACTTCTCTTACCCATTAAATTATATCAGCCATTCCATGCCATATCCTACACTAATCTCTGCAGGTCTCCAACGGGTTGATCCAAGCAACCCCCTACGTTCATTTTTGGCTTTCCAAAAATTACCTGTCTTTTTTGCATCCAAAGCATCACATTCACACAGGATGTGGTAAGCGTTTTCAGTCCTCTCATTACACAGTCCACAGCTAGTATCTCTAGTGTTGATCCCAATAGATGTCTTTTCAGTACACAGTCTCTTGTTATGAGACCTATCAGGATGCAAAGATGATTCCTACTGAGTTGTAGTAGTTCTATAGCCTTCTTTTTTGATAATTCAGTATACGGTCTCTTGCTATAAGACCTGTCAGGATATAAGGATGATTCCTACTGCCTTATTTTTTGATAGCATGATTGTATTATTCCAGTGTTCTTTCTCTTTCTCTTTGACCCAGCTTCTTAGCTCTCACGCTGTAAGATGCCCCATTCTTGCCTTGCCTATTATCACTAAATGGGGAGGAGGGAGATCTAGGAGGCATTCCATTGATACGGTAGGAGTGGTAATTATAGCTCCTGTTGATCCTAAATACACAAGCCTCGGTATCTTGGTATTAGTGAGTTCAGTTATAACAGTATGCTGCGGCATCTCTTCCTACCATACCCATTGATCATGAGTCTGACCATCTACTTTACTTACACATAACCTACATAGGAATAGTGCAATTTTTATATCAAATCTTATTGGATGAGAGAAAACTTATATAATAGGGATCATATCTGGAGCAAAAGAAATGCAAAAAGCAAACATCGAAATCAATCTTTTTTCTTTTATGCAGCAGCATTGTAAGTGTTAATGTCTAAGTAAAATATTGAAGGTGTTATTGTTGCATTAGAAGCTAGATGTTTCGTTAGATGCTACTGCAAGCATCAAATTGCCTAAGTAATTTGTCGCTTGCCAAGGTGCATTTTTTGAGGTAAGTAATGAAGTAACAAAAAGTCCAACCACTGAATAGTTTGAATATTCGCTCCCGGTAATTCCCCCATATTCAAGAGTTGGACCAGGTTGGATATCGCTGCAAACGACTTTCAAGTTTTTCCTTACTTGAAAGAGCAATTAGGAGGTCGACGACTCGCTTCGGACGAGGAGGTGAAACACTTAGCGACAAGATGGCTGAACACGCAAGGACAGTATTTCTGCCAGGAAAAGACCTCATTCAACCAAGCGACAAGTGCCTCAACCGATTTGGAAACTCTGTCGAAAAAAAGCCTAATGTATTGCTGTGTACTGATGGTACCAGCAAATGTAAATGCAAAATGAAAAGTAAAAAAAAATGAAAACTTAAATTTACTAGCTCAGCGGATAAAAATAAAAGGCCCAAAAGAAATCTTAACTTCAGGGTTACCCTCACAATAAAACCTATCATGAAAAGTAAAATGTGGGCGTTTGAAAATTTTGACTTTCTTTAATTATTCCAACAATTGAAATGGTTGATTCAAAAATAAAAGAACAGAAATTTTGAATGACGTTAACAATCATTAAATTTATTTTTATATAAAAAAAGAAAAAAAAACATTTAATTACAATAAACACAGGAAAAATCAAAGCTTGGACTGGAGTCCTAGCCAAAATCAAAACCTGCTTGAATCTAATTTACTAAAGGACAATGCAAGTCCTTCAAACAAACAAAAGACAAATTTGTTCTAGAAGAAAATCCTATTTCACAAATAATACATGTGGTTACAAAATTACAACACACTAAATTAATTTAAACATGGACGAAACTAGTAAATTTATAAAATTGAAATTTAATTAAAAGCACAATGCTTCTTTTCACCTAACCCGAGGTGATTAACTAAAAAAAAACTAATTTGAAAACTAAGAAACGGAAAAATAAAACTCTTTAAACTAAAAAAAAAACAATCTCTTCTAGAACAATATAATAAAAGATCTTACATCCAATTTGTGCACACAATGATATAATGCCAATTATTAATGAGTGAGTTCCCTGATTGATGAAATAATATCAAAATAAACGAAACAAAATTTAAAATCAAAATGAAATACCAAAATGGCAGCAATGAAAATAAATTTACATGAACTTACTTCTCGGCATCAAATCAAGTAACTGAGTCTCTGGGTTAAACACGGTCGCATATATATATATAAAATTTACAACATCTGCTTGCTAAACGCAGCGCATAAAATGCAAAGATCAGAGAAGAAGAATTCTTCTAGGAAGGACATATACTACATGATCAAATCAAAATATATTACAGAGTGAAATTAATTTAAACCAACTGAGCATTTAAATAAACAAATTAAACAAACAAATCAAATCAATTAGCAAAACCTTACTTAAAAATAAAATATTAATTTCTGACAGAATTTGCCCGAAACATTGACAAAAACAGATCTCAGTAAAATATCAACATAGACTTTACAAAAACCGAGGTGCCAGGCCACAGCAGTTTGTATGTACGATTGATTGGCTGTATTGTTTGTATGAAATAAGAGATACACGTTTCACTGCAGACTTGCAACCTTGCTTTCCGATCACCCCTCTTACTAATTATAAAACTGTAGAATTGTAATTAAAAATGTAGTTCTCGCTGGGATAGCTGTGCACTACTTTTGCACATGTGCTAAAACTATTTTAGAGTGTAAACAGTAAATGCCTGACTATCTGTGACCAGTACTTTCTCTAAATACTCCAAAAGATCTTCACTATCACCTGCTAAAGCCACTACTGAAAGTGAGTTCGACATTTGACAAGTTCTCCTTATATTATTAGTTATGAAAAGGCTTCCACACTCACGTATATTCATTTTATGAAAATGAAATCATATATATGTATATACATAGGCATAAAATTCTGCCACATAAGTTTATTTTCACCAAAGCATACCCAACATTCAACTTTTAACAAATTATTTTTGTTCCTTACTAGCTGCTGCGGACCTAATCCCTTCGTAGTTATAATAGAGCATGTAGAACTTTGTATACTTTTATAACAAGGTTGTAAAACCACGAACATGTATAACAACTTTGTTGCTTCATCCAGATAACAAGAGCATTAATTATTTATATGCGATGGGCGCAAAAAATGTACTGGCGGAAGGTAGATCGCCTACGATAACATTGGAGGCACGTGAACATGTCCCCACGTAATTTTAGTGTTATTGCGTGGGTAGTTGTTTTTTTTTTATCTTCTGTAGTGATAAATATCATTTCCTCGAATTCTTTATGAAAGCTGGGTGCCTATTATAAAATAAAATCAAACAATTCGTACAATACAGTATAATAAAATACAATTTGGAAATAATACCATAATATTGAAACATGAAAGTAAACTGTGAACAAGGGCGTTGAGTATTGATATATTTGGTATATGATACACAGTATTTCAGAAGATTATATTACAAAAGCATTGAGGAAGAAAGAAATTGATGAAACAACTTGCAGGTTGATAAACTGCATGCTTAAAAGGAGATTAGTTTGCACAACCATCATGGGAGTGACACTGGTGGCTCGGATCGAAAAAGGATATTCGCAGGGTGAAGCTTTGTCTCCTTTACTGTGGCACCTGGTAGTTGACAAGTTACTAGTAAAGCTAGACAATGGAGGACATAAAACTTTGGGGAATGCAGATGATTTTGTCATTCTGGCCCAAGCTAAATTCAACAGCGTAGTGCGGGACAGAATGTAGAATGCTCCACAAATTATACAAGCATGGATCGAGAAGGAGTGTCTAGATATTAGTCCTTCCAAAACTACCACAATAGCATTCACGAAAAGGAGGAATTTAGATGGTGTTGAGCCCCTAAAACCTCGCAGTGAAGAAATAAAGCTGTCAGAGTAAGTGAAATATCTTTGTGTCATCTTAGACTCCAAACTTACTTGGAGTCGATAGCTCCAAACAGAGACAACACACATGTTGATTAGAAGAGCTCATGCAAAAAAAAAGATACATCATGATGGTTTGACCCTTGATCACTTATGCACCTCTGGTATGGTGGACAAAGGAGCTGCAGAAAACTGCTGTAACTGAACTTAGCAAGATACAGGGGATTACGTGTTTAGGAATAACAGATGCAATGGGGACTACACCTACAGCAGCAATAGAATGTCTCCTAGACTTCCCTCCTCTTCATTTGGTGATAATGGACGAGGCAGGAATGGGGCTTCTCAGATTGCAAAAACTAGCAAGTGGGAGATATGTAGAATTGGGACACAATGTCACAGACACATATCTATCATAAGGAAAGCAACCTTTGGGGAATGAGAAGAGACCACATGATTTCCACATACCTTTCCAACAGCAACATCGAAGTGGATATCGCGGATCGGATAAGCTGGAATCAATTCAACTACAGAGATAGGTTCGGAGAATTGATCTGGTTTACAGACGGATCAAAAACCAAAAACGGGTGTGGAGCTAGAATCTACTGCGGAGTTAGTAATACAATGATCAAATAAAATAAGCGGATTTATATTGCGATAGATAGCCAGACGATGTTGAAGGCACTAATGAAGCTCAAGATGCCATCAAGACTGGTTTGGGAGTGTATTCGAGAACTGAATTGTCTGACAGACCGCAATAAAGCCACTTTAGTGTGAGTGTCCGGACATTCAGCAATCGAAGTGATCGAAAAAGCCGATGAGTTAGTGGGAAAGATATCATCTGCTTCATAGTATAGACCCAGAATCTTTTTGGGAGTGTCCAAAAACCATAATGCCAGAATAGGTAAAAAGCTGGGTCAAATAGAAATATAAAGAACACTGGAATAATCATGGATATCATCTGCTTCATAGTATAGACCCAGAACCTTTTTGGGAGTGTCTAAAACCATAGTGCAAGAACAGGTAAAAAGCTGGGTCAAATAGAAATATAAAGAACACTGGAATAATACAGCCAGGCAAATTTCGAGTAAGACTTTTATTAAGGGACAAATAATAAGGCTGAAGGACGACTGCAGCTCAGTAGGAATCATCTTCGCATCGTTACAGGTCTTCTAACAGGACACTACAAAAAAAATTAGATCAACACTGGAGATACCAAGTGCAGACTGTTTAATGAGAGGACAAAGAACGCTTACCATATTCTACGTGAATTTGAAGATGGGACGCAAGAAGACAGGCATTTTTTGGCAATCAAAGAATCAACCCAAAAGATTACTTTAATCATGTGGCCAGAGATCCGCAAGGATTAGTGTGGGGTACTAGGATCTGGAATTTAATTGATAAATGAAATGGGGACTAAATACATAAAATCGATTTTATGTCTGAGTGCAGGTCTTCCAGGCAGAGGTGTTCGACCTTGCAACCTGGGCAGAAATAATTGCAAAGGGGGACTACATGAGGAGGAAAATAAGTATAATGACTGATAGCCAGGCTGCTATCAAGGCACTCTCGCACTCTGTAAGAGAGATCCTGTAGAACAATCTCTCAATACACTGGCACGATACTACACGGTGTCCCTGATTTGAGTGTCGGGACATGAAGATATAAAGGGCAATATAATAGTCGAACTAGCCAAGGATGACTCTAAAAGACATTTTCTAGGTCCAGAACCCGCATGTGCGATTACCAAGGACTCTGCTAAAAAGAAGATTTGGACTTGATTAGATAAAGAAAGTACAAAGAAATAAAGGTCGACTGAGGGTAAACACCATACTAAAGCGCGAATAGGGGATGGGGATGCTAAATTCTCTGATAATCTACTCAGACGCAGCGAGAAAGAAGCTAAAACCATTACTGGGCTGGTAACTGGACATTGTCCCCAGAAAAAGCATTTATACGACACAAGTCGAGTAAGCGAACCGTGATGCAGAAGATGCGAACTACAGAAAGAAACGAGTTTACATGTAATCTGCTCATGTGAGGAATTGAAGTTCTCAGGCAGAAACATTTCGGGAAGGATCTATTGGAGCCATCTAGGGTTCTCAAGTTTCCACTGGGCAAGATACTGGGCTTTATAGAGAACACTAAGCTGCTCGAGTGCAAATAAGAGACCTAATAGGGATGGTACAATGTGCACCTGGTTCAAGTGCCCGGACTTTAGGTGCCCACATGCAGAAGATGCGAACTACAGGAGGAAACGAGTTTACATTTAATCTGCACATGTGAGGAATTGAAATTACTCAGCCAGAAACGTTTTGGGAAGGACTATTGCTGCCCTCGAGGGTTCTAAAGTTTACACAAGGTAAGACACTGGGCTTTATGCAGAACATCAAGTTGCTCGAGTGGAAGAGATTTAAGAGGGACCGTGCAATGAGCACCTAGCTCAAGTGCCTGGACTATAGGTGCCCACATGCAGAAGTTGCGAACTACAGGAGGAAACGAGTTAACATTTAATCTGCACATGTGAGCAATTGAAAGTACTCAGGCAGAAACGTTTTGGGAAAGGTCTATTGCTGCCCTCGAGGGTTCTAAAGTTCCCACAGGATAAGACACTGGGCTTTATAGAGAACACCAAGTTGCTCGAGTGGAAGAGATTTAAAGGGGACGGTATAATAAGTACTTAGCTCAAGTTTCTGGACTATAGGTGTGCACCCTAACTTAAAAAGAAAGAAGTGTCAGAATGCTCCCACGATAAAATGAAGATATATGCTTAATATAATTCCATTTACCCAGTCTTCCTATTTCCCACAATCCTTTAAAAAGATATTCCGTATACGTCTGTTACCTGTCGTTAAAGTTCTTCATGCATAAGCATAACAGCAACTGCATTTACACATACTGTGTCTACATATCGTCGACATCACGAATACATGAAACATGCAGGATTTGCGACGGTTAAATCCCTAGCCCGCCGAAAGATGGCGGCCGGGTCGGAGCTATTTTGTTTTATCGCTCCCCGGTGTAATCGGCTATCTTTACGCGGAGGACCATTTAGTATTCGGCTACAATAAAACTTGATAGAAGTTTTTATGTCTGCGTCCGTCTGACTCGTCTGTCCCAACGGTTTCGCAAGATTCCGAATTCCGGGGACGCTGCTGCCGCGTTCCGGGACGCGGTGCATTGTCCTCCCTCCTGCTAAATTTACTATTGGGCTTCCGTGCGTTCGTTCGCTCGTTCGTCCCTTTCGCTCCTCGTTTTTTACAACCGGTTCATGATTCATGCATTTGCATCTGCGATATGGAATATTAAATTCCCCGGAGATTTGACGAACGTACGTGTTGCCGCTTTATCGTTAGCGCAATATTCATTGTTAGTTGTTCGCTTCTTTTTCGGAGCGCCTTATCTTATTGTATGCAAAGCGAGATTACCTGAGCTACCTATAATAGTGAAATTTAATGCTTTGTATTGTTTGCAAGCGCCATAATGTTTTATATTACATATTACGATATATGCAATATTGTGATATAAAATTTACTATCACTGTCATAAAATATTAAACGAATCAAAATGTAATTTATCATAAAAGTTTTAACTTTGACAGTTAAATCTGGACGTCCAAGTGTGCGACAGAGATAAATATATCGGAAAAGTATTCCGCGCTTTTTGGGAAAACGGTACGACCGATTTTGAAATTTTAAACTGTATTTGTCTTAAAATAATGTTTGAATTTGCGCCAATGTTTTATTTTTTTTAATTTCTATGTATTTATATTTTTAAATGTTGTAAGTTTGTTATTAAAAACAATTTCTAAAATCGGCTCAACGGCGCATGTGAAGACCAATGTCTTAATGACAAAACTTTTTTAATTTTTGAATTTGGACTAATAGTAACGCCCAAACAGAAATATTCATTTTTCTTTTTCCATTAAATGCCGACAGGCCGCCGGCTTCTATCGTAACCTAACGCACAGATCGGTGTTTGTTTTGAGAACGTATCTACGTACAGATGGTCTGCTATGGCATCACGTAAGGTATAAATATAAGGATATTCAATTCTGCTTTCAGTTCTGTCTTTTTCTGTGTTTTACACAAACCCAACCTACTTCCTACCTATGTTTTAAATAAGTGGGAAATTCTTAAATGTGTAAATGTTAATAATAGATAATGTATCTACTTTTTATTAACGAGTCATAATTATAAATACTAAACCACTTCAATAATTTCCTTGATGCCAATGGTATTACGAAATAGAACATCAATAAAATGCAAATAAAAAAATGCATACAGCCATTTTCTTAACTGGGTAAAATGTACCTATAAATTACAATTTCTTTTATATCTGCTTAGATTACATACCTTGTATCATAGTCATTTGTATTGACCGCCCTAGAATTATTTTTAGATTTTGGCGCACTGAAATACGCAATGACAAAGTAATAAAATGTCTAGGTAAGTAGATATGGAACTTACATTTTGTACAATAGAATATTAAATCTTAGAAGAAGTCTTTTTTCTTTTCGCCCTGATACAAAGATGCTTTCGCCTTTTGACGAGTATCTTTTAACCTTTTTTTAGATAATGCGATTTGCTACTTGTAAGAAAGTAAATATTCTTCATACAATAACTACAGGGCTCAGTTCCAGAGAAAAAACTTTAGAGGTACTTGACTACAGGTGTGCGATGTCTGTGTATGTGTGTTGAGTGAGGTTTGTGTGTTTGTGACAGTGTGTGGCACCCTGACTCATTTATCACAAGTTACCGTATAGGAAGTTGTATTGTAAAATCATAGATACAGGTATAGAATAATACTCAATGAAACGTAGCGAAAACTCTAGACAATCTTAGCAATTGATTTTGGGCACATGTAATATAGAAGGCAAACAATTCATACCATTCAAAAAGACAAGAGGTATCTTTCTTTTCGATCTGACTATCGCTTGAGGTTTATTCCTGTAATCACGTGTTCTACAAATGCTCTTCACATTTGTGCTCGAGATAATTCAGTTTTCGGAAAACAGCAGTTACTCAATTTACAAAATAAGTCACTGATTCTACTGATTCATAGTACGGATTATATTATCAGTGCTATAATTATGTATTTCTGAATTAATAGTATTTTTGTAGCCTAGTAAATCAAATAAATTACTGATAGTATCTTATTAATTTGCATTTTAATTTTGATTTTTCTAAAGAAACCATATGAAATAGTGTTACCCTATACATTCAAGTTCATATGACAGACTAACTAATGTTTTGAAAAGATCTGATTACTCGAACCGGTATCATTTCTGTAGCGCACTCAATTCGACGAGTGTGCTACCGTTCTAGTTATGGTTGTCCCGGCGGACGAGTTCAAAGAGAAACGCATTTTCCTCTTTCGGCCGCTATTTGCTATCAGAAAGAAATGAAAAAAAAATGTTTTAGTATTAGTAAGGACCGCTGAACCGTCGCCCTTGACCACTTTTTTATTTTTCCTTTTTGGAAGCCAAATAAAACCAAACAAAAAATTAAAAAAAAGAAAATTTAAAAAATAAAACGTTGGCGCAATTTTAAATACTGTTTTCAAAACAATCTCTTTATCAAATTTAAAATATTTGGATTGGTACGTCTAAAAACAGCGGAAAAAGATCCGCGCCATCTCCTGGAAGAGAATCTCATTAAAAGGCCGTCCAGATTCGCCTTAAAGTGGGATTTGTTTATTATTCACATTTCGGACAAAAAATGCAAACAAATGTTTAGAGGGTATAGCAGGATAATCTACTGAAAGGTGCCTCCAAAGATACTGAATTAAAAACCATACAGAAGTTGCGATTTAATAATAATAATAATAAATTTTATTGTTTGCAATTAGACCACTACAGAACGATTGTGTCGATTTTGTAAATAATTATGTACAATGTACATTTGTCATAGTAGACAGAAAATGAATAAATAAATAAATATATGGAATAAAAATGTATAAAACAAACAGAAGAGCGTGAGACGAACAAACATATAAATAAAATAGATAAATAGATAAATAGGACATATATATACATACATAAATATAAGTATATATATCTAGTCTAACATAGATCACAGGATAATGAATTTCTCCACACTATAGCACTCCTTTTCCATTAGCATCTGTTTCACCCTGATCTTAAATAGACTGGTTGGTAGTGTTTTTAATTCCTCTGGTAATTGGTTATACAGCTGCGGGCCCCAGTAATTTACCGATAATTTAGTTTTGGACAATCGGTGAAAAGATGGTCGTAATTCATTCCTTGTCCGTGTGGTGTACCCGTGACTGTCACCATTTCTGTAAATTGTGACTTGTTGTTGTGCACATAGAGAACAGCGATGAGTATGTATACTGAAGTAGAGGTTAGTATACCTTCTCTCTACTCTCTACTCTACCCTCGACAACTCTCATTATTTTTCAGGTTGAACAACGAACGTATGACTCTTTTTTGGAGGCGGATGATTCTGTTCGCACCTGCTGCCAAGCCCCAGAGGAGTATACCATAGCTTAGGTGGGAGTGAAATAGGAAGAAATAAGCCATTTTTGCTGCTTCATGGGTTGCGATTAAGTTCAGTCTTTTTATCGCGAATGACGCCGCTGCCAGTTTACTGGCTAGATGATTTATATGTATATCCCACTTTAATTTATTATCTATTGTAAGGCCTAGAAACTTGACTGGAGGGCTTAAATCCGTATTTTTTCAGGGTGAGAATTATATTTTGTGTTTTATTTATGTTAATTTTTAATTTATTTGCTAGGAACCAGTCTTCTGCTTGCCCAACTACGGCTTTAGACTTTCTTGCTAATTCCATTGGATCGGCATCTTTTACGATGATGGAAGTGTCATCCGCGCATAAACATATTTCTCCGTCATCTATGTTTTGATTTATGGAGCTAATGAAGTCTTTTTCAGAATTTGTTAAAAATATCATTCATTCATTCATTAAAATTAGGGTGGGCACTTAATGTCCGGGCACTTGAGCTAGGTGCTCATTGTATCATCCCTATAGCTGGTCGAGTGGAAATAAGAGACTTATTATTTCCACTCGACCAGCTTGGTGTTCTCTATAAAATCCAGTATCTTGCCCAGTGGAAACTCGAGAACTGCCTGAGCACTTTCAATTCCTCACATGAGCAGATTACATGTAAATGTATGGATGCTTTTTCAGGGGACAGTTTCCAGTTACCAACCCAGTAATGGTTTTAGCTTATTTCTTGCTGCGCCTGAGTAGGTTATCAGAGAATCTAGCATCCCCATCCCTTATTAGCTATTTGGTATGGAGTTGACCTTCAGTCGTCCTCCATTTGTTTGTATTTTCTCCATCTAACCAGGTCCAGATCTCCCTTCTTGCAGAATCCTTAGTAATCCAACATACGAACTCTAGACCCATGAAGTGTCTTTTAGAGCCCGCCTTGGCTAGTTCGTCGGCTATTACATTGCCCTTTATATCCTCATGTCCCGGCACCCAAATCAGAGACACCATGTAGTCTCGTGCCAGTGTATTGAGGGATGATTTGCAGTCTCTAAATAGTTTTGACCTAGTTACGGGGTTCGAGACTGCCTTGATGACAGCCTGGCTGTCAGTCATTATGCTTATTTTCCTCCTCATGTAGCCTCCCTTTGCAATAATTGCTGCACAGGCTGCAAGGGTGAATACCTCTGCCTGGAAGACCATTGTATGCTTCCCCAGACTTAGGGATATCCTTTGATTAGGGCTGGCCTCCTGCGCCCTGACTGGTTTTGGATCTGTCCGTGAACCAGTTATCAATAGCAGTGATCTCACTACGTGCCTGGTCTCTGTTCGGTATGGAGATTTTCACCTTTTCAGTAAAGATAATTTCGGGTGCCATGCTGTCCGTGGGCATTTCCAGAATCTTACCCGTAGTATAAGTGTGCCCTCCCACCCTAAAGTTGGGATGCCACAGATTGTTGGCTTTCAGTATAAGGATCGCATTCATTGCCTCCGCTCTCACATAAATCTCCAGCGAGGGGAGGCCCACAATGGTCTACAAAGAAGCGGTCCTTGTGCTGTTAATTGCATCAGATGATAAGATAATTAAGACTTTCGCGTGGTCTCTTCTTATAAGAAAAGGAAGAGGAAGTAGCCTTTCCTGAATGTATATTCTCACACTCTTTCGCAATGTCTTTTCATATATACACTTTCTCGCAGGAAAAAATCGAGACATCAGCAATCGAGGAATTTTAAAATTTCTTGGGTGTTTTGTTTTATAAACCGAATAGATTTGTTTTTATTACTTATTCACAACACCAAATCGCATAACCTTGAAACATTTCGATGAAACATGTTTTTTTTTTTCTTTATTTTTCGAAAGTTCGTCAAATATGAATAAGGTGAATTTCTCTTCCTGATACTATAAGCTTTTAGTGCATGTTTGATTTTAACTTTCAAAACAGCTCGTCAATATTTTCGATTATTCTCTCACAAGCATAATATTGGGAGTTAATAAAACAATTAAAAAATGCAAATATTCGAGCAGAAAATGCATACGAATGCGTTATGGATCTGTAATGAATATGTAAATGTGGGTTTTGCGCGCTGATACATTTGTAAAAATTAAATTAGAATTGTTGCGTGTATGTATAGAGGATTGGATATTTTACTAAATCCACTTTTAACCAGGTTATTGAAGTAATATCGCGTTGCATTAATCATGTAAAACACAGTAAATATTTTTAGTGGTTCGATATGATCATGTATATAATTAAAACCTCTTCGTGTCCGTGCGCGCACCACCGTACAAAAACTACTGGAAATATCTAGATGCGGCTTCCTTTAATCTGTTTGTAGTAGCTCAGGAATAATATTAAGCTGTAATTAATGATATTACATGACGTCATTAAATGTATATAAAGTACAAGAATGTATAAGGAGTTTCTGATCCTTTTTTTTTCGTATAACCATTATAAGCAACAGGGATTCAAGATTCAACCCTGAGGCACATCACGTTTAATGCTCCCGAAATGAAAATATGAATTGTTTCTGCAGTCTTTTATGTAGGTAAGAGTTTAATTTTTCGAATAAATTACCAATTGCTTGCCTAAAAGTTTTGAATATTTCTGAAGAAAATATCATCCGTTAAACCGTCACAGTTCTTGTTCTTGCGGAAGTTTAATTTCCGGTACATTAGCGCAATGTTCTACTTAAAGCTAGAATTATGGGAAATTGCTAGAGATGATGTGCTCTCTTTCATCTAGAGAAACGAAGCATCATTCTTTTTTTTTTCAAGCGAATAACACGAACATTTACCACAGCAATTAAATTAAATGCCGCGTACATTAACCATTAATGTTCGAATATACGGTCAAATTACTACAGCTGAAATGATCAAATGCCGCCGGAGACCTCCTCTATTTACAGCAGCCAACCGCGAGTAGGAATATCCAACACGCAGCTGTACTTCCGACATAAAACGTCTGCGGGTATGCCAGGTACAATTTAATAACGACTCATATATTCCCTTTTGATCATAAATATAATGAAGAAAACACGGATTCACTTTACATAGCCATCGTCCCGTCTCAACCGGACTAGAATCCTGAACTCGTAGCTGTTCTGCGAAGGACGCGATACGGTTAACGGATTCCCCATGAGAGGGCGGTAGCGTCGAAGCATTTAAGCTCGCCAACTTACGTGACCCGCACGGTTCCGCGTTCCCAGCGGGGAAAATTCAACACGGATAGCTAATGTGGGCGCTGAGTTACGGCGCGAAGTAGTTTCCAAAATGTTGGTAGACCTTGTATGCCGTCTCTGCCCCAAGCATGTAACGCCAAACCCATACACTGTGTTCAAAATTATCTGCACAAGCCTATTAACATATTCAACAGTTTTTTTTTTTCAAACTAAACAATGTATAATAAAATGGCAATCTGAACACAAAAAAAAAAACGGATTAAAATTACTTTCCTAAACAATAACAGGAAGTCAATTTTTCAATGCAAATGACCAAGAAAGTATTATTTACTGGGAACAGATCATCTCGTCAAATTATTTTTTTTTAATTAACTAATTAAATGTTTCCTTATTGTCGATGAAACTTAAAAAGATTCGTCTCTCTCTCTCGAGATGCTTGTTTAGTGTTCTATAGTGATAATGTGTAACGGAACGAGTTTTCTTATCTGGAAACTTTTGGGGATGGCCAGCCCAAATTCAAATAAGACAAAGCCAAATTCCGCCTCACAGACAACCCCTCCTGCTCTTTTGACCGGCGAGCCACTGCTGGGAAACAAACTTTTTGTTCGGTAGCGAATGGTTTTAGTAATTTTAGCCAAAGATGTTTCCCAACGGTGTTTTCCTCCGTCAGTCGGAGCAGGGCCATTAGTTAGCCTGAAAATTGTCGGCTTTTTCTTTACAAAGTGACTTACTCTCCAGGACTTTACTAAGGGTACCAAATTGATCTTTTTTTATGGCGAAATAACACAACGACTTTTATTATTTTACAATTATATATTAAAAATTTTGAGACATTGGAATTCATCTACAAGCTACACAATTAAATGAAGTAACAAGTGCACAAAAAAAAAACAAAACACAATTATTTTAATGAATATTTTAACATACTATATTGTCGTTTAACATAAGCAGAAGTAATTTTTACTACAAAAATTATTTATTGAGGGAGAGAGAGAGAGCGAACGAGTTACGATTTTTATGTATTTGCAATGGTTAGTTTTAAGCAGAAATTTTGAACATCTTACCGGCCGATGTGGGTAATTAATTCTTCTCGTAATCCAAATTATAAGGCACAAAACTTACACAACACTCACAAAAGTTGAAGCCAAGAAATAAGGGAATTGATAGAAGCAACTAATCTCCAAATGTTTTCTTCACGAACTGTACTCTTCAGACTTTTACGTGGTCTCTTCTTATAAGGAGAAAAAAGGAAATAGCAATGTCTTTTCAAATATACCTGTCGTAGCAAGTAATCTAGCCTTGTAATGTTTCAATGGAATGCATAGCTTATCGTTTTCTGCTTCTCGTTTCATAAGTTTCAAAATGTTAGCAATAGTTGCTCTGCCTTGACTGTGGATAAGTTTTCCTTTAATACTAACTCTTTTCAATATTGACGCTATCGCTACAATTAATATAACTTATACAGTGTGTCCTTCCGAACTGGGTCATTAGAATTTTTCGAACTTCCAGTAGGAATCTGATTTTGAAACTTTCAGAGTAGTCATGACCAACCATGATCTATTTAAGGAAAGTGTTTTCAGTCTTATAGTACTTTTGGTATATAGGGTGTCGATATCAACTTTCTTGTTTTAAAAGGAATTGTGCAATTTTTATGGGTGCAGTGTATTGTTCGCATCATTTTTGATAAGTTTGTATTAATGTTTTCTACTCCTACAACTAATCGCACTTGAGATATTTGAAAATCTGTCCAAATTTTGGCGTTTGCACTCTTTCCAATAAAATTAAATATCTCTTAGGTTATTAGACATCAAGATACTACTTCTATCGATGTGGATGTAAGTACACGGTCGTAAGTGTTGATTACGACAGCGGTAACTGTAATATCTTATGTAAGGTATTCAAAAATTCATGTCCCATATAGATATCTTTAAAGTAAGAAATTTTTTTTTCAAATGGAACGTGGTATTTCTCAGTTTAGCATTGGATACAACGCAAAAGCCACAGCAAAACTTGCACCCACACAAAGGATCGCCAGTATGGCAATCACGGGATCAATGTGTTCTCTTTCGCCATTGGTACGTTGTGGAAAGAGAGGCCAGATTAACTGCATTTCGCGTATGGCAAATAGCAAATCAATCGCTGTGTCTATGTGACCAACACAGGGAGGGGAATGGAGATGCAACAAAAGAACACTGACGCGGGGCAGACACCTGCTGGTTTACAGACCATTCGAAAAACGAGCAGGGTATGGGCGCAGGAATATCTTGTCGTAATTTAGGAGTCAGAAGACATCACAACCTTTCAGGCTGAAATCTATTCCATTGAGATGTGTGTGACTGAGATTTTGGATAAAAACTATAACCACAAATCAATAAAAAAATCAGCGGTAGTCGGGTGGTAGTAAAAGCACTAGAAACGCAACTCGAAACCGATCTGGCGCTGTAAACATATCCTAAATACAATGGAGATGGCTAATAATCTATTCCTAACTTGGGTTCATGGGCACTCACTCATTCTCGGAAATGAGGAAGAGGATACCCTTGCCAAAAACGGTTCTGCAGAGTAATTTCAGGGACCTGGACCCGCCATTAGCATATCACCTACTGTACACTGTTGAAAATATTACGGTGTTGGCGTTAATTTTGCGCTAGTCAAATATTTTAGTGTTGATTTTTACAAACTTTGCCAGACGAGTTGACTACGCGTATTGAATAGAACAGAAATGACTAGAATTTCGTGTGAATTCTTTGTTCAGATATGAGGATTGACTGTATTTCTAGACATTCAGAAGCGTCAACCAATCAGAATTTTTCCCTCGGATAGAAATATAGAAACCCCACCTAATCTAATACGGTATTGCATTATACGCACCACCTGCATTGCACGTGTATCTGTTTTCGAGTTTGTTTCTGCGTATTAACATATCCAAACAAACCACCAGATGTGACTGACCTGCAAAGTGTAACCTTGTGTTATTAAACGTTAATTCCAGTGGGCATAAAAAATTTCAATCTTAAAGATGTATTGGGAACATCTATTTACGCAATTAGTTTAGACTTGAATCAAATAGCATAAACATTTACTTAATTTTATAATGGTTCTCAAAAAATCATTTTAAAATTGGTACGTTTAGTTGAATCCAAAACTTGTGAATGAGTGGTTTTGCATATTTATAATTGAGAAAACGTCTTAAAGAGAGAATATTATAGCACTAAGAAATAGGAGTTGCATATTAAAAAGACGTTGTGTTTAGAAAATGGTGTTAAAACACCCAATAGATCGCATTCATTTAGTTAAACAGCTAGTAAATTTGTCTAGTCTAGACCAAATAAAATGTGACTAGAAGTATTTTATAATTCCACGTGTCAGTTGGACAAAATAACCCCTTAGCAATAGACAATACTTGACTATCTTTGCTCGTCAAATTTAAAACTTCTATAGTTCTCGACAAAATAACACGAAAAGAGTGTGGACCTCTCCTGACTATTAAATTAGTCAAAAAAGTGTTAAAATTTTCAACAGTGTAGCTAACCAACAAGTAAAATTCTGAGCAAACAAGAAAGTGCTCCAATAGTGGAACAACTGCCTTGGTTTGGTGCATACGAGGGAGAGTAGAACTAAGAAAATGCTAGAATTTGACCGCAAAATGTCAAGGCGATTATTTCAGAACCCCACAGAATCGGGCTCTCTGATAAGGTTGAATGTCAACTATGTTGAGAAAACGAGAAGGCAGTTAAAAATATTTTCTGCCACAAAAATCGGGTATATAAGTTTTGGAAAGACTGACACTTCCCTAGAATACCTGAAACCAATATCATTCAGCAAGATATTGATCTACCTGGGCCTGAATTTGGATGAACTACAGGATAACATCCACGCTACAATAAACTCTAGTGATCGCAATAGACAGGACGATTAA
This sequence comes from Protaetia brevitarsis, assembly GCA_004143645.1. Taxonomy (NCBI): domain Eukaryota; kingdom Metazoa; phylum Arthropoda; class Insecta; order Coleoptera; family Scarabaeidae; genus Protaetia; species Protaetia brevitarsis. The sequence continues at coordinate 962,188 of RXPK01000111.1, forward strand.
TCGAACCAACCTAACTAACTAAATAGTTTAAGAAACACTGTATCAAAAATATCTACTTCGAAATCAAGCACACTTGAACTTAACAGATCTAATTAAAAGGATTTGTTAAATAAAATTATTCCCAATTTTCAACAATTAACTCGCATTAAGCGGAGAAGTTTACTTATATAATTCCAGTTAAACTTGAAAACTTGAGTTTTCCTTTAAGAACCCCTTCGAGAATTTCAAAAATTCCTAAACAACGTCGGTGTCCAACGAAATAATTAAGAATTCATCTGAAGGGAAAGCGATTGCAAATTAATTAACTTTCGAATACACTGATGAAGTTCCAAACTGCCTCTTGAAGTATACAAAGTCATCTATCATTCCTTTGGTTTCTCTTTTATTTAGTAATTTCTCCTCCTCCAAGAGGCGATGCTTTTAACAGCTTGTTCATTAATTTCCTTATCGTTACATCGCGTATGTGCACTTGAAATATACTAAAGAGGAGAAGTGATCACAGATTACGTATAATAGAGTTCAGAAAAAGGAGAACTGTATATTTTGGTTCCACATTGGGCGCTAATTTTTGAATTATTTCATTGAAAATATATACGTTTTAGAAGTATTCTTTAAGTGATCATGAACCGCATATTTGTTTCAACTCCATTAAAATAAGCTTTCTCTTTGGGAAATTATATAAGTAATATTTCAGATATGAAATACTATATGCTTTAGTATCATGTTGGGCGCCAAATTTATCATCATGTCATTGAATATATATCCGTTCCAAGTGCAATTAAAAAAGAACTATATTACAAATTACGTCTGACGTAACTAAGAAAGTACAAAAAAAACAATATTGGTCCCACGTTGGGCGCTGACTTTATCATGCTTATATTAAAAGCTAATAAAAGTAACTTAAGTTCTTAACTTTTAACACATGATTTGAGCAAACTTCAGAGATTGAAAGTTTGGATGCTTTAACTCCACTCTAAGTGGCAGTTTTTCTTTCACCGCTTCTTAAAAAGTGGACTAGTATTTTTTTTAAGAAATTACAAATTACGAATGATGTAACCAAGAAAATGAAAAAAATGGCTTATTGATCCCTCTTCTCTCCCCTTAAATTCTGTCAATGTCGCAAGTTTAACTTTCTGTCTATAAGATGTGAACAATGTTGCGAAAATTAGAATTTTATGTTTTGGTACCGCTTTGGGCGCTAAGCTTTTCACCACTTCATTGAGAGAATATCTGCTCTAAATATACTAAGTGATATTTGAAGTATTACACCTAGAAGGAATAATTTGTTCAACTTGATTTTTTGGCAATGTGACAGGCTTAACTAGATATCTGCTTGTGAAACATCGTCCCAAGCAACTTGATTAAGCTGTGCCAGACTCTAGTCATTTTGTTTCGCTTAAAGCTCGTAGATGTACGTGCAATAACATTTTCTGTACTAGTCAGCTCTCATAAACAGGTTCCTTCACAAAAAACTAAGAGATAACTTTTCTTTTTCGCAAAAAAAATATTATCAAAAATTATATTTCTTTTTAGGAAAGAAAAAAGTTAATTGTTTTTACGTATGATATAAACAAGCCTCATGGAATGTTATGTGTTTTATTTTCTCGATATGTTAGTAATGAGAAATCAAAATAAATTAGAAATAGGCATATATAGAAATCCCACTACTAATAACAGATTTATTTCAGAAGATTCAAACCATTCTTGGAAAAACAAACTGGCAGCTATTAACTTTTTGGTGCATCGCTTACTTAATTTTCCTTTATCTACAGAACGATATAATAAAGAACTTAAAAAAATTATTAAAATCGCTGCATTTAATGGATTCTCAGAAGACGTTGTATATAATACCATTAGAAAACATAAAAACAAAATAAGAATTGAAAATGTGAGTACTTTAGAAATTAGTGACAGGAAAAATAAGAAATATGTTAAATTACCATTTTATCCAAGTTACACGAAAGGCCTACAAAATTTTGTTTCTAAATTCAATCTTGTCATAGTTACTACTTCAAATAATAGTCTTAAAAATATTTTAGGTAACCCTAAAGATAAAGTAGATAATTTGGGCAAATCAGGTATTTATAAAATATTTTGTAAAGATTGTGATCATGTATATATTGGGCAAACTAAAAGATCAATTAAAAAACGCGTTACAAGGAGCATTTGGCTCATCTTAAATTTAGAAGGTTTGACAAATCTAGTGTAGCCCTACATATGCTTGAAGAAAACGATAAAGTTGACAATATAAAGTTTGTTAAAAACGTAAACAACTATGTGCAATTAAATTGTTATGAGGGTATGGAAATATATAAAAACAACCATATTTTAATGAATTCAGATTTAGGACCCTTAAATTCTTGTCTTTACGATTAATTAAATATAAGTAGTAGATTAGACGGAGTTAGGATTAGTGACTAGTTAAGCATGACGGCAGTCAGCCGTGACCGTGATCACTGTACCATGACCTTTTTTAGGTATAAATTAGGGTACTTTTAGTGTAGTTATTTAATTCAATGTATCTGCTGATGATGATAGCTTTGCTATCGAAACGTACGTCCATTTTAGTGCAGTTTGTGGTGAGGGGTCTAGGAGAAGTTTACAGCATTACCAGTACCACAGTTTGGAGTATTTTTGTTATTTATTTTACTCCTTTATTAAAAATATATTCACTGTAAATGTTTTTTTTAGCTTACGTTCCCATGTAATTAAGAAAATTTGAAGATAGCATTGATTACGCCGAAACTTTATCTTTTTTGCGTATGATGTGAGCAAGACAGAAAACAAAGAGCTGTATCTTGGTCCCATTTTGGGTGTCAGATTTTCCTCCATTGCTTCATGCAAAATATAATTATTCGTTTTAGAAGTATTTCCATCATTATTATAAATAGTCTATGATGCAAGTACGAGGATATAAAAAACTTTACATATTGACCTCGCATGGGCGCCAATTTTATCACCGTTGCACGCGGAAAGCACATAGTGAGTAGGTGTTTTTGAGTAACTTAATCACTAATTTACGTTCGCTCAGACTTTTCACATGAAAAACAATATTTTTCATCTCGAAAAACATGTTACCTTTTTGTCTATAAGACCTGACAGCTTAATGTACTAAAAAGATCCATAGGTATTGATTTCGAGTTTACCACACCAAAGTGCCACCTGCATGAGGGAATATTATTTTCTGCATCACAGCGACAACGTCAGCCAACGTTAACCAGGACAAAAGGTAATTTAATATGTTATTAACGTCCGATAGCTTTCCTACAGGATACGTGTTTACCAAAATACGAAATAAATACACCAAAATCACTATCTAGCACACATATAATGGCTGCGCAAACAGCGACGATAAAATATTTTTCAATAGAGCTAGCCACCGCCGACACTAACCGCATCTTTCTCTTACCAAAGCGAAACGTGAGATTCTGATTTAATATTAAATTACATCTCTGGTACAGCGTCCCCGCCTACGGTGTTAGGAAGAGAAGGACAATATACAAGCTACAGTGGTAGTACAGGGAAGCAGGACGACCACTTAACGGTTATTGTTTGAGTTGCCATCGTTGTAGTAAGCAGTTTTCTCGAGTTTCCGTTAGAATAACTACTTAGATTGATATTAAGTCGATGTGCAAATATTGAGAGACCTGCGGTAAGGGCAGAAGGGCCCGGCAAAATGGGAAGCCTCATGTTATCGACGTGGAAAAAGAGCCAGATGTAATCTATTCGATTCACATCCGACTTCTGCATAAACAGGATTATTATTGAATTAATTAGTTGTATGATTGACAGTAATTAGTGTTGGATCTAGTTGTGAAGATCAAAGTGTATGTAGATGTAGTTTATTTATTGTAATTAATGCATCATTTGTAATTTAACATGCCGGCAAACAAAACATTCTTTGTGTCCGTATATTGATTTCGTGAAAATTTAACTACAATTGTGTATAATTAGTTACCTATTACCAAAGTAAAATTAATTAACTAATTAACCAAGTAGAAAGACAATATAAATCAATACATTTGCGCCTGCTGAATGAAATTTATTTTCTTTTTAACAAATTGCTACGTATGTGTATCTGATCTACATTCATCTATTTCTTGATTTGTATAAAGTAAATAGCTTTTAAGTCAGTCCATTTTTTTTTGTATCAAGCATTATCATTATTATAAAATTGATATCAGGCTACTTAATTGTCCTTCTTGCTTAGATTTTAGTGAATGCACTATTATTTACGCTTAAGTTTTAGGGTATTGTTAGAATAAAGATTAATGTCAATTTATTTAAATAACTAAAACCATTTATTTCCTATTTTCACAAAAATTTTGGACTCTATTTAATGTCATCCTACTATATTCAGTTATTTTGGTTAATTATGAGCTAATTTATCAGTCTTCCATGAGATATATAACGTTAACTTTTAGGACATTTTGTATGTGCCTAATGAAATAATGCATTCCCATTAAATAAACAAATTATTAAAATAAAGATATGTTTTACTAATTTCAAATACTTTCTCACAATCAACTAAATAATAATTTGAGTACTAATTGTAAAGTTTTTTTGACCAAATATGCTTTACTATTCCAAATTCCAAACAAAGGAATTTGACTTCATAACTGATCTCTTTCAAACACATTACAAAACGTCTAAATTTTTTTTTACGTTTCTGCCTCGATTTTTAATCTTTATTTCAAATTTCCTTTACAGTATCCTGCATACAAAGTATTGCAAATAATTAAACCTTATATTTCAATAAGTCAATACATTCTTTTTTTTAGGTTAAGCAATTTATTACAAGTTATTAATTTTTTTGCCTTATTTTTATGTTGCAATATTTCGGATTTTGCTTATACCATTATTGTTATGCGTCTAATTATTAATTTACAAGTGTTTCAAAACATTGACATTATTTTACGATAATTTACAAATATTTAAAGTCACAAGGTCGCTACATATTCGCATACAAATTGTTTAAAAGACGCTCGACATTTAATATATATTCCGCAATTTTCTTATAAGTTGTATGTGTAAAACATATACTGCTTTTATTTATATTGTTTATCTTGTTTTAAATTGATAATTTAAAGGTCTGCGCGTAGACCACAAAATCCGAGCGGAAACTTAAAAAAAAAAGAGGTGTTTTTAACCGGATTTTACTTTACAGCACCGACCATAGATTCAACATAACCTAACACATATTTTCCATGTTGCTTCTATGCGACTGTTAATAATAATAATTATTTATATATAATACATTTCATTAAAGACACAATTGTGTGTATAACCGGTCAGAAAAAACAATTAAGCCACCACCATACTTGAAAACAAAATGATAGAACAATAAATAAATAATCTTAATAATAAGATACAAAAACAAAAAAAATTAAATTTATAAACCGAGTAAAAGAAATGTTGTAACAAAAATGCTTTCATTGACTTTCGAAAACTTTTATAACTATCATGACTTCTAATTTCGTTGGGTAAATGATTAAATATTTTTATTCCTAAGTTATATGCACCTTGAATTATAATATTCATTGAGCTAGAAGGTAAGTGCAGTTGATTTTTTATTCTAGTGTCATAATCATGAATTTTCGCGTTGGTCGGAATATTTGCTTTTGACTGGTATATGTAACATGACGATTGAAAAATGTATAAGCATGAAAGAGAAAGGATTTTATATTTTTTAAAAATTGGTCGACAGAAATCAAAAAATCGACGCTAATCACAGACTTGCGCTAAAAATACTTGATGCGCACTTGCCGAGTTTTCCCATAAGAGTATACCATACTCTAATTTAGACTGAATTTCAGCATAGTACAGTGAAATTAAACAATCCACAGATATCTGAGACCTTAAGCGTTTAAAAGCAAAAGCTTTGGTGTAACTTTTGCACAATATTGTCACATTGCTCTTTCCATGTCAACGTATGGTCAAAAATAACTCCTAAAAATTTAGTACTATCACAGCAAAATAATTCTTTTTTGTTTATAATTAAATTGTAATGTTCGATACTCTTTTGTCTCGCATGAAATACCATATATTTTGTTTTTTCTAAGCTTAAAGACAGTTTATTTTGCGAAAACCAATTGCATAAGTTATTTAATAGAGAATTTGTTGTGTTTTCAGTAATATGAGTACCTATTTATTTTAGGAGCTGTTAACATTACAACATCATCAGCATAAATCGTCAAATATATATATTTGATAGAAATAAAACTATATCGTTTATGTATAAACTGAAAAGTGTTGGACCTAGCACTGAACCTGTTCGGAGTTTGCGTTAAAATTAAAGTTAATTTATCATACTGACTTGACGGGAATTAGAATTTTTCTCTTGCAATTAATTTATTAATAACATCTTTGACAGCATTTTCATTACAACAAATATTTCGGGTTTCCTTAATTTTTATAAGCCTTCCTTTGGGTAACTTAAGCTCGACTCTGTAGATGGCACTCGTTTGCGATGTATTATATTATTTTTAATTTAATTTCGTTTCTGAATATTTTTGCCGTGAAATGATCAATATTTATAAGTAATAAATGGGAATTTATTTTTTCTTTTAATATTTTGTTCTTTATGTTCGCTTTTCAAGTGAGTTAGTATAATGTATTTTTTTTCAAAATGTCATTGTGAACGACACAACACCACTACCAGAGTACACCGAGTAAGGACTACAGATAAGTTTTAGGGGTTCAAATTTCTAAACCTAACTTCACACAAACAACCTTCCCAAAATGGCAGTTTGTTATTATTTACGAAAGTCCCTTCCACCGAAGCTGTTGCATTTTTATTAATTTATTTGAGAAAGAACCACAACATAGTTATTCCTGGAAGAATATTTTACACTATAAAAATATTATAAAAATATGAACAAAGATTTATTTCACAAAAAGGAAAGAATATGAACATAATTATCGTAAAACACTTGCAAATATATGTATCACTTAATCAAACATTATTTTACTGGAATCGTGTTTTTTATTACTATAAACTGTTCATAAATATTTACAACAAAATCAGAATAAAAAACGCATAAATTTGCGTATTTTTTTAATCTATTTTACTACTTCTTTTAAAATATAAATTATTCCACACGTTTGAAAATTCCCGGCAACAGCTTTACAAAATGGCAGCTGGGTTTGAAGGTCATTCAAAACGGACCACTCAAGAACAATGGATTTTTGCGAGCATGTCCTTAGTGTAATATACTGTGCCACTACCACACTAACTGCTACGCTTGCGCTGCAATTATTATTCATTCTAATTGGCAGAATCACGAATAAAACTGTCTCCGTTGTTAAACGTTTCCCGCCTCTATACTTTGTTTCTTTGTAGGATAACGTACAAGGGTGCAGCATATGAAAATTCATTGCAACCGTTATGATGACGCTTGCACGTCATACGTTATGTTATTTTTAACGTTTTTCACGTTATTTTAACGTAAATGATACAACATAAGGCGGATTATCACTCTTGTTTCAACCAGCGTAAAATCTACAAGTAAATCGCTATGCTCACTGAAAATTATTTCGGTGACATTTTGATAGATCATTACACCAAAACCATTGAAGATAAATAGAAAAAAAAGATCTATCCGTACTTTTCCCTTTTCTCTTTGATATAATTTTTTAATATATGGAGCAACTGTGTTATAAACAGTAACAATTCTGATGTTCTACCTCACACTGGATTGCAATATAGTACACATCTGTTCACAGCTTCGTTGTCTGCACAGAACAAGAAAGTTTCTGGAACAGAGTATAATACTAATAATTATTCTGCCGCCAGATTTAGTTTCAAACTAACATCTAACATTATTTAAATTTCGAATAAAAATCAAATATTTCTTTCCCATTCTACAGTCCATTCCGCGCAGGAAACATAAAACTATATTTACCTCTCCAAAACTTTTCCCCTTTTATTTTCTACAAACTTTTGAACGTTCAGCTGCGTAAACAAAACGCTCCCAGTATTTCCTTCTTACTTAATTTATTTATTTGTTTCGGAACCCGCCCGAATTTATTCAGAACGTTTCCAAATTTAGGCGAGACAAAGAGTCAACTTAAATTCCGTACCAAAAAAATAATAATAATTACTATGGCCGAGGTGAAGCTCAAACATGAACTCGAATTGAATAAACTTGGTGTGGTGGCCCACCGGGTTCCGGTAAATCTACATCAGTAATTGCTGTTTAAATAATAAGCCGTCCCGCCCGCGGACTTATTGTAAACCGTGGGCGAGGAAAACTCAACGAAAAGTTTAAGCCGCGAATTTGCACGTTAATTACATTTGCAGTGAATTATCCGCTCCTTAGTCTGCGTCGAAAAGAAACCCCAACTGACGACGTGTCAACCGATGTACTAATGCAATTACATAACTTTGCCGGGAACCTGCCGGCCTCAGAAGTTAACTTGAGGGGAAACTGGATAATGAATGATCTATTACTGAATTGCGCCGTATATTTTTCTTACTAACTCCACGAGATAATCTACAACTTTCTGAAACTGTGTCGCCCAGAGTTTGGTCCGTTTCGAGATCGAAGTGATCTACTTATATTATAGAGTTTCTGATTGCGTTTGGTACGCCAACAAAAAAATGGGTTGAAATTACCCCAAAAATTGGAGGCTGCTGGGTTATCTCCTATTTTTGAAGTAAATTAAAATCAGCACTGCGAGCCTAGGAGGCCCATGGCTGCATTAGTGATTTTCTTCCATCTGTTTCTATCCTTCGCTACTTCTTTCCATCTTGCTATCCTTAACGTGTTTATATCCTTTTCCACTTCTGTCCTCCACCTTCCCCTTGGCCTTCCTCTCCTCCTCTTTCCGCCAACTGTCCTTGCCATTATCATTTTTGGTATTCTTGACTCCAACATCCTTTCTATATGTCCCATCCATTTCAGCCTCTGCGCCTTCACCACTCCCACTATACTTGCTTCTCCATAAAGTTCATTCAATTCTTGATTTGTTCTTCTCACCCATATCTCTCCTTCCCTCTTCCCTCCAAATATTTTTCTCCGCTCCCATACAGCTAGCCTTGCTTGCTCCGCCTTGTTTAATGTCCAAGTCTCACACGCATACAACACTACCTTACCTGGCCTTATTACCGTTTTATATATCCTTATCTTCAGTTTCCTCGATACATCTTTCTTCCTTAACATTCCATTGAGTGCTGCAATACATCTATTCCCTGCCATTAATCTAGCTTGAATTTCCATTTCTACACCCGGCTTTCTAGTTATTATTGTTCCTAAGTATGTAAAATTTTCTACCTCCTCGAACTGGTATACCCTTCCATTCTCCGTGTCTATTCTTAGATATCCTCCTTTTCTAAATTCCTTATAAGATCATTCCATATATTTTGTCTTCTCTTCATTTATGTATAGTCCAACCTTCTGTCCTTGTCAATATAAATAAATCGTCAGCAAACGCCAAGCATTGATGTCTTCTCTGGTATAGAATTCCCGACCTGTTAATTTCCGCCTCTCTTATAACTCTTTCCAATACCAAACTGAACAGTATCGTCGAAAGGGGATCACTTTGCCTAACACCCCTGTTAATTTCGAATTTTTGAGTTGTTCTGCTGTTTATTCTAACCATACCCTCTGTCCCTGTCAAGGTTAATTTAATCATCCTTATTAGTTTATTGCTAACTCCCATCTGTTCCAACGACCTGTACAGTTCCTCTCTCCTTATTCCGTCATATGCCTGCTTAAAATCTACGAATAGCGCCATTGTTGTTTTTCCATACTCTTGACCTTCCGCTTGTATTTCCCTCAACACAAAGATCTGATCTACCGTACCTCTTCCTTGTCTGAAACCACACTGATATTCCCCTAATTCCTCTTCTGCCCTTTCCATTAGTTTGTTCTTAATGTGTATTGCCATTATCTTGTATACTATATTCAAGAGAGAAATACCCCTATAATTCCGACATTCCTTCCTATCTCCTTTTTTATACAACAGACATATTACTGCCAACGTCCATTCTTTAGGCATCTGTTCTTTTCTCCATACTGCCTCTATTAACGTGTGTATGCATTCACTTAGTTCCTTCCCCCCATATCTTACTAATTCTGCCGTTATTCCATCACTTCCTGGACTCTTATTCATTTTCAAGTTCTGTATTATTTCATTAATTTCCTCTATAGTTGGTTGTTCTTCTTCTTTCTCTGTTTGCCACGTCGTGCTGCCCCTGTCCAGCTTTCTCTCTTTCTCCACTTCTTCCTCCACTTCTTCGCCATTCAGTTTTAAATTAAAGATACCTGTGGAATATTACATGTGCATAATAAAATTCCTTGAAGATCTGGTAAATCTACCTGAAATTATTTCACTTCATTTGAGAATAATTTTTCTGGAAATATTCTTCGTTAATGAGGTGTAACATTTAACATTTTCTATAGGTAATAATGAAATTGTTCCATCTGCGACAGTTAAAGATGGTGTGCTCCACTGTTAAGGTTAAGGTTTAAACAGTAGATGCGTCCTCTATGTCTTTGCCAAAACGTTTTGCATACTGTCTAAAAGTGCTATGTGCCGTCAAGACCTGTGACAGATAGTAATCAATTCTTCGATGTTTACAAACAGCCCATGATTTAACTTCCTTAATTAGCCTTTTCGTCCATTGGGCTTTGCCGGTCTCACTATCCCATCTCTTTTGCCACGCTTCCCAGGTAATCTCTCTAGCGCGTTTATAGGCTATTATACCGCCATTTTCGTGTACATACTGCCTTTCTCGTACTTGCAGATCGATAGGTGCTGTACCTGTTATAACTTGTAGTGCCATAGTTCATGCTGTGCGATACGCTGAGGCAATTCTTATTAATACTTTCCTCTGCGGCCTTTCCAAAGTACTTACTGCTGTGGGCTGGCACCCCGGTTTTCGGAAATTCAAATTTGTTTTCTTGTTCATGCCAGTTTATCTTTATCAATGTCATGAAAGAGTTTCCACAATTTTAATATTTTATTTTGACAAGATTTTGTTAATAGAATTGATCGTTAAATTTAATTTAATTGTTCAGTTGTGTATATTAATTTCATTCAGTTGTACATATTGCGTTCACCAGTATTGTATATGTAGTTTATATTCTAGATATTTTCTTTGCGTTTGTGCGTTGCGTGTGCACGCAGGTTTTGATATATGTCTGCGACTGTTATCCCTTAGAGGAGTTCAGTTACCAGATTGACGAGCGTGAGTACATTTTATTTTAGTTTCTTTGCTACCATTTTGGTAATTCATTTTTATTTTAAAGATTTGTTCGTTTATTGCGATTTAAATCGTCCATCTAGGAACTCATCAAATAATAATTGCTGTTGTATTTTTTTTGTGTACACGATTGGATGTAAGATCAGTTATTATATTTGTTTTAGAAGGTATTTTTAGTTTAAAGAGGTAATTTTTGCGTTTTATAGTTTACAAATTTGTATTTTATAGTTAATCACCAGGGTTAAGGTGAAAAGAAGCATTGTGCTTGTAATTAAATTTCAATTTTGTAAATTTTACTTGTTTTGTCCACGTTTTAAATTAATTTAGTTCGTTGAATTTTGAAACCACGTGGATTTTTTGTGAAAAAGGATTTTCTTCTAGAACAAATTTACCTCTTTGCTTTGTTTAAGGATTTGAATTGTCCTTTTGTAATTGTAGATTCATGCAGGTTTTGTTTTCGACCAGGACCTTCTGTCTATGGTTTTATTTTTCCTGCGTAATTGTAATTAAATATTTTTTTTCTTTTTTTTTATAATAATAAAATTTATGATTGTTAACGTCATTCAAAATTTCTGTTCTCTTATTTTTGAGATCAATCCTTTTCAATTTTTTTAATTTAAAGAAGGTCAAATTTTCAAACGTCCATATTTTACTTTTCATGATAAGTTTAATTGTGAGAGTAACCCTGAGGTTAAGTCCTCTTTTGCGCCCTTTATTTTTATCCGCTGAGCTAGTAAATTTAAATTTTCTTGTTTTGTCCACGTTTAAATTAATTTAGTTTGTATTAATTTTTGAAACCACGTGGATTTTTGTGAAATAGGGTTTTTCTTCTAGAAAAAAATTGTCTTTTGCTTTGTTGAAGGATATGAATTGTCCTTTTGTAATTGTAGAGTCTAATGCAGTTTTTGTTTTCGGCCAGAATCTTAAATTCATGGTTTTGTTTCTGCATAATTTTAATTAAATGTTTTTTTTTTTTCTTTTTTTTTTAAATAAAATTAATGATTGTTAACGTCATTCAAAATTTCTGTTCTTTTATTTTTGAATCAACCATTTTAATTTTTGAAGTAATTAAAGAAAGTCAAATTTTTCAAACGCCCACATTTTACTTTTCATGATAGGCTTAATTGTGAGTGTAACCCTGAGGTTAAGTGTTCTTTTGCGCCCTTTATTTTTATCCGCTGAGCTAGTAAATTTAATTTTAATTTTTTTTACTTTTCATTTTGCATTTATGCTGGTACCATCAGTACACAGCATTACGTACACTTTTTTTTATCTACTACTGTGTACCATACGGGTGTACCATAGAGCAAAATAGAGTGCACGACCCCACTCAGAACCATTTTTTTTGTGATAACTCGGTCCTTCTATATTTGGCATAATGCGTGACAACATTGGTGCTCTTTCCTCGGCTGTTTGGAAGACTTTATTCACGTGCTCACCACCGTGTCTCTGCTCCAGAGTTATTTTAAGATATTTCACAACTTTAGCCGGTACTATTCTTGTGGCTCCTACAGTAAAGTAGATATGGGCGCTTTTTCTTTTGCCCCACCGTGTATGCTTTCCCTGATAATTTTAATTCAAACACGTCATTGTAGAAAATGTTTCACAGCGTCGGGCCAAGGACCGAGGCTGTGTTGAAAGCGTTCTGTACTTCGAGTGCTATCATAACACACCATTTTTCTTTACAGTTCTTCATTATGTTCTTGACTGTCTCTACGGCATGTACTGTAGATCTTCCTTTAATAAAACCAAATTTATTTTTTGATAGCCCCTCCCTTTAGCTCTAGTTCTTCTGACAGTCGTAGCCTAATTAACGCCTCATATAATGTACTAAGTGTACTCAAAAGGCAGAATGGTCTGTAAGAGGCTGGAGAGTCCGGTTCTTTATCCTTCTTTAATAGGAAGATTACTTTTGCGATTTTCCATTCTTGAGGAAATTTTTGGGTCTCCAGCAGCGAATTCATAACTGCGAGTATCCACTCATGGTCCATCTTCACCGCTAATTTAATGGCCTCCGGGGGGATCCCATCCATGCCAGGTGCCTTTCCGGATTTCATATTGGAGGTTACCTCTTCTAGCTCCTCAACTGTGAATGGTCTGACCTTTTCTACCTTTACCAACTCGCGTACACTGCTATTATTCGTTGGAAATAGTTCTTGTATTATACGTATCTTAAAATCTGTTGGTATGTCATATGGCGCGACGTTTCTTAATTCTCTTGTGGCAATTTAATAATGAAAGATTAGGACTATGAATATATCGTCTAAAATTTTGCATGAGGCAGTTTCCCGCAAATATTGACTTTAAGTCGAGGAGGGGACGCCGGTGCAAATCGATTGACTGTCTCCGAACTCCGCACCAAGCAAGCATACCGGGCAGATTGCTCGTGTCTTAAGTTCTTTCTTATGTGAGGTATGCTAATAACTGTAATGATTAAGAGGATTTTTTCCCAAGAAAAAATTTTCTCCTCACGCAGGATTCGAACCTACACATTCTCGTTTACCGGACGAATGCCCTACCAATTAGATCAGAGAAGACCGTGTAGATTCGAGAGATAAATCAACAACAATAATTATAAGATAAAACATAAAATACAAAAATACGATTGAAGTAAGGCAAACTAGTAGCCATTTGTATGTGAACTCTTAAGGAACAAATTTCTTTAAAAAGGCCATCGCTTGTCCTTATATTTTAAACTCAACTCCAATAACTTTAACACGAAGAAACTCTTTAAGAAAGTAATGAATTTCACCTTAACAACGCATTTCGCGACTGAAGGCCTGGTAATAGAAAACCCGGTCCCTGTGCCTCGATGTATTTCTGTTTTCGGTCTAGGAACTTTATTGGTAAAGTTCGGGGCTATTCCAAGTAATTTAAATACTTATTTTATTTTTGAGAGGGTAGCTTCGTGAGAAGCCGAGACACCAGGGGCTATCGAGGGATGGTGAATCCTCGAATTGCGGATAAAGTTTTTACGCACTAGCCGCTTAAACTTTTAATTTCGTTTTGGTACTCTCATTTCGGCGGAGGAACTTTCGCAACCTTCAGTAGCAAGACTTCTCGGTAATTAAATGGTCGTTAGGGAATTGTTAGGAATTGGAGTGTGTTTTATAGATTTTATTTTGAAATGTGCTTTGAACATCGTGGGACTAGAACCAATTTTATCTTAGATTAGATTAGTACTAGGGTGTTGCAAGGAATCCATTTCATTTGTGACACTTACAGATTTATTGTGATCCGCTTTATCCTAGAGAAGCTCCCTATTTTTTCTTCGCAATTAAATTTTCTTTTCTTTGAGAGCAGCTCTCCCTGTATGTAGCTGTTTCTTGTGATTCTCCGAGTAGAAACCTTGTGTTTATCAAAGCAGCTTATTATTATTAGTGGCACAGAACATGTTAACTCTTTGCCTTGGAAGAATCTGTAAATAGGATGCTTTGCCATGCTTATGGTAAGCAGATGTCTATTTAATCTACAATAACCAGTGAATAAATCTACTATCATTTTAACCGTCTTCATGTCTACTCTCAGTATGTCCTTTATAAATTCCTCTGTTTACCCTGGTGACATTTACCACCATTCTTTAGTTGCATACTTGCTGTGTTCATTGATTAATCAACTACCGTTGTAGAAACTCCGATGTAATGCTCCAATAATGGACTTTACGGTAGAGTTGTTAAAAACTCCCTCAACGTGCTGGAATGTTGCTTTTGTTATTTCTTTAACCTTTAAATTTTAACCTAACCCAGTACAGCAAAGAAACATAGATAAAGAACATTCAATGGGTATATTTTTTCTTCGTCTATGCCTTCAGCTTAGTGGCAAAGAATTTATATTAAATCTTTTGATGTAGTAATGATTCTTGTAACTGGTAAGGGAAAATAACATTGTTGTTTGTGTATGTGTATTGAGAAATAATAGTATATTAAAACAGTAATATTACATTGTACTCGTATTGCAACAGTCATTGTAACACATGTGTTTTATACTGTTTTTTCTATTTCGCATTAATTTACGTGTGTTTATTATTAAAAATGGGATTCATATCCCTGCAGGCAATTTTAACGTTTTCATGTTTGTGACAGAATTCTTGCAATTCCATGCAAAAGCTCATACAAAAAGGGCAATGTGAAATACGACACAAACAGTGTCACAAAATTGAAAAACAGTGTTACAAACAGTTATACAAAGTGGTCATTGTATGTGCAAAATAGAAAAACATATTTATTTCATAATAAACAGATGTAGTTTCTATAGTGTGTTATTTGTCTTTATTATTTTATTATAAAGATACACAGACTATTTGTATAACGGAGCCTATTTACGTTACGATAGCTTACAACTCTCGTCATACCAACCTATCAATATAATTCTACCCCAATGCTACCATACTACGTCCCCCTTTCTTAGTTCTTAAAATACTTATATCTACAAAAATGCAATATAAAGAAAAGTGAATATGTTATTCAACTTCAACAATAAAGTCCTTTAGCTTTCTTGGAAATCTTCTGTCTCTCTGGCTCTGTCTTCTTATATCCTCTTCAGTGGTCTTCGTATTCTTCGCTTTGATACAGAGGTCGAGACTTCTTGTGTGGTAACTGGTGTCTTCTCCGGTAACGGCTGCAGGAACTTTCTGTTTCTTCTAACCGTCTGCTGCTCCATCTCCACCCAGTATGACCTTGGACAACTGGCGGGCTCCTTTACTGCTCCTTCCCTCTTCATATCCTTGATCTATACTTGTCTTCTTCCCTCCAACTCCGTATTTTTTCTAACTCCATGTCTCCTGTCATAGTAGTCTTTTTGTTTATTTTTTCAGTCGTCATTTTTTTGTGTTATTTGTCTTTATTATTTTGTTGTAAAGATATTATATTTGTTTAACAGAGACTATTTAAGTAAATACAAAGTTGTGACTTACATAAGGACAGTAAGTTATTATTTCCAATCATGTGTCCATCAAGTTATGTACAAACCAAAAGGTTTTGAAAGAAGGGGTTATACTGAATTGTTTGAGGAAGTTGAAAATTTTGAAAGAAAAATTGTTAAAAGTGAAGGCTTTATAAAGTGTTGGAGGTAAAATACTGTCGTTGTATTGGTTCTTAACTAGCGGATCATTTTTTTATTCTCTGAGAAGCAACGATTTTGTCTATGGTGTGTTCAGGGAATTCTTTATCTATGGCGATTTGATATATGGTATTGAGTTCTGATTTAAAGTCCTCTGTCGAAAGTGGTATGTTGTACAATCTGTTTAAATAATATTTGAAGGCAGCGAATTTATGTTGCGGGTGATAATATTACCCCATTTCATTCACGCTATCAGCCGCAACATAAATTCCCTGCCTTCTAATATTATTTAAACAGATTGTGCAACATGCCACTTTCGCCAGAGGACATATTTCTCAGTGTGGAATGTTGGACTATATTATTTTTATTATTATTATTAAGGACCTACATCGGAAAACGGATTTGTCTTTTTTGTATGCATTCG
Source organism: Protaetia brevitarsis (assembly GCA_004143645.1). Lineage (NCBI taxonomy): Eukaryota > Metazoa > Arthropoda > Insecta > Coleoptera > Scarabaeidae > Protaetia > Protaetia brevitarsis. Next base: position 978,879 of record RXPK01000111.1, read on the forward strand.
GATCCATTCAACAGAGTAATTTGTTTCAATTTACTTTATATCGTTTAGGCAATTGTGCAATTTTAGATTATCTGCGGATACCTGAAGTTGTTGAAATAATACTAGGGATTATATTCGCATCGAAATTCGATAATCAGCATTAAAATTATGTTTTCAGGATTGGTACGTTCAAATCAGTGCCCAACGTTTAACTTACATACATACCTAGATTTTGTCATGTTTACTCCGTTCAGCCTTTCATTTATTTAGGTGTCTTTTATTTGCTCATGTATGTTAGCGCTTTTTCTTCTAAATGTTGGCGTGATGTTTGTGCAGCTGCGTTGTACGTAGTCGAGAGTAGGATTTTTGTTACAAAAACGACTGATGGCAGTTCTTGGTCGAACTGTCAGCGTGAGTACATGTATTTTTAAATTGTTTGCTGCATTTTGTTATACTTTTGATATCGTAATTTAATTCGCATAATTTGATTATATTTCGTCCATCAAGGAATTCGGCTTAATAATATATGTTATATATTATGTGTGCACACTGTAGATATAAGATCATTTATTATTTTCGTGCAGGAAGATACATTTAGTTGTAATTCTCTCATTATATTTTAAAGAATTAATTTCTCCGTTTTTCATTTTCCTGTTTCATTTTAATTATTAATCACCTCGGGTTGGGTGAATAAAAGCATTGTTATTGTTTTTTAGTTTTCATTTTTGTATAATTTCTAGTGTTCCACGAATTTATTTTATTTTATTTGAAACCACGTGGATTGTTTTGAAAAAAAGAATTATCTTCCTCAACTAATTAATCTTTTGCTTTGATATAGGATTTAGCATTGTCCTATTGTAATTTTAGAATCACGTGCAGTTTTTATTTAAGCGAGAACCCTCAGTCCACGGTTTATTTTTCCTGCAAATTTGTAATTGATTTTTTCTTTTTTTATATATAATAAATTTTTGATTGTTAATTAACGTCGTTGAGTTAAAAAAAAATCTGTTCTTTTATTTTTAATTAAACCTTTTCCATTTTTGGGGTATTTAAGAAAGTCAGATTTCATTCACCCACAGTTTACTTGTCGTGGTTAGATTCAAGTTTTAATTCGCGAGGGTAGCTCTGAGGTTATTTGTTCTTTTCCGCCCTTTTAAATTCCGTTATCCGTTGAGCTAGCTAATTTAATTTTTTCCTTTTTCATTTTTTTTTAAATTCATTTTGCATTTTCAATTCAATCAGTACACAGCACTACGTTGTTCCCGATTAAACAACTACATAATTTCATTATTCCAGTATGATTATTATCGATGATATGTTGGAGTGTTTAGGTGTACTTTGTACAGATAAAGAGATTCAATACTGTTCCAGAAACGGCAATGTTTACTAATGGATGTTTAAATATTTCTAATGAAATTTGACTTTCCTTTTTAGTATGAACGAATATATAAGTAGAGCCTAAGATATCTACATCCAGTTTGTTTTTGTGTGTCTTATATATGTATATAGCATTTGTTTTTTACATACGTATGTACTTTTATATTTGTGAAAAATTGACTCGCCATAGGCATTTTTTACCTGGCTTTATATGTTTTTTTCTTTTTTTTTACATATATATTTGGCAAAGGTAACATGTGACATGTTTGATTTTAATGACCTTATTTGTAATGGTTTTATTCCAAATACACGCCGGATTATTATTATTATTATTAGTTCTTGGACATGTGATTGTAATAAGTATAGATTGATACATTAATCTGGTGGCGACTCCAAAATACGCTATTCACAGTGAACGGCATAAACGTTTCAGCCTATCTGATTATTTCGCTTGGGGTTAAACAATCTCCAATTGCAACATTTTCTTCATTTATTTATTTTTATCAAAATAAAATGAAAACCAAACCTTCAAATCAAATCGCATAAAGACAGTACGAAAACCAAAACAGAGACAATTCATTTTAGAAGCGAATTCAACATCCATTACTCGTATACTTACGGAACGATGACGATGTTTGTCCACTGAAAAACAAACAGCGACGGACAATATAGTCGACGCTCACAGCGAAGGCATTATTTGTTTCCGTCAAACGGAATTTAATAAACAGTCGTCAGAGGCCGCCACTCGGCGTGGTGCAACGCGGCGGCGAGGAAGAGCCGGACAGACGTATTTTCTTATTAATTTCATCAATGGCGGCGCGGCTGGCAGTAATATTTCGACGCCGACCATTTCCAGCAACACTTCAACTGCAAAACAATCAACGCCCCGCGCGTCAGACGCATATATCTCAAAAATTTATTATCCCCCGGGTTCATTGTTGGGCCTTTTTCTGACTCCCACATTTCACATTTTCTCTCCCTCCGACCACGTATAAAACACAAACAGGAACCGAGAGCGCAATTCATAGAGTCGGGCCGCGAAAGAAAAAGATAATTACATCCGATATCGTCAACTACTATTTGTGCAGTATTTATTACTACAGAGCTTCGCATTTCTGGGGCTGCAAATTTTTCTTTTGTCCCGGTTCTCTCAGTAGTATATTTCTTTGGAAAGGCGAAATTCTAAGAGATCTTCCTGGCAGTCATATTTCATGAGCTTCATACAAGGTGGTCACTTTTTAATGGGGATGCTATCCTTATATTGGAAAATATAAGAGATACGTATTTTTAGAGTCGACGATGTCGATGAAAAAGTGAGTGTCTTTAACAATATACTGAATGAGTTACTAAATTTATATGCACCTATTCAAACACGAACTGGCAGGGTGAGGGCTTATGCGCCTTGGCTTAGTGACAACACTCGGTATTTAATGTCTCTTCGGGATGACACCTATAACATTTTTAAGTCTACCAGAAATCCCGTTAAATGGACATATTATATAATCATGAGAGACTATGTAACACTCAGTAGTTTAAACACGAAAAAGAGCTTACTTTGGTTTCAGACTCCGTGGTTTAAGCGGGAACAATTTGTGGAATGAGTAAGTGCGATATTTATAGAAAAAAGGCTATAGTAATACCTGAGCATCAACTTACAACTATGAGATTATGACTTCATTAATAGCGTTCCAAAAAGCTCTTCCAAAAAGAATGATTTCTATCATTTTTATGCGAACAACAGATATCCGAATTTGTCTAAGAGTTAGACAAATTCAAACAAAATCTTGCATTTTCTAAGTAAAATGCAATAAAAAATCAAATATTTCAATCGTCATTTTCAGCACATCGTCATCGTTCTGTAGGTATACGAGTAATGGATGTTAAATTCACTTCTAAAATAAAATGTCTGTGTTTTAATGTTCGTACTGTCTTTATGCGATTTGATTTAAAGTTGTTTTTTATTTTGTTTTCATAAAAATAAATAAATGACGAAAATATTGCAATTGGCCAATACCAACTTTTTTATTTTAAACGTTACACCCTGTATATTCAATTTTTGGATTCTTCAGAAAATTCTAGGCATATTTCATGTACAATTTCCTATACCTATTGCTGTGTACTGATTGTAATAAATGTACTTGCAAAATGAAATTAACAAGGAAAAAGAAAATTAAATTAGCTAGCTCAACGGATAAAATTTTTAAAAGGGCGCAAAAGAACAACTAACCTCAGAGTTACCCTCGCGAATTAAAACTTGAAGCTAACCACGAAAAGTAAATTCAGAGAGAATGAACTTTGACTTTCTTAAAAACCCCAAATATTGAAAATGTTTAATTAAAAATAAAAGAACAGAATTTTTAACCCAACGAAGATAATTAAAAATCAAAATTTATTTTATAAAAGGGTTAATTACAATTTTTGCAGACAAAAACCGGTGACTGAAGTTCTGACCAAAAATAAAAAACTGCACTTGATTCTAAATTTACATATGACAATGCTCTTTCTATACAAAGTCATAAGATTTGTGCTTCAGGAAGATAATCCAAAATTATACCAATTTAATCCACCTGTGGTTCGAAATTAAAATTAAACTTAAATTAGCGTTTGGACAATTTTCTAGTAAATAACAAAAGCAAAATTTTAACTTAACTTAAACTACTCACCCAACCGAGGTGATTGATAACTAAAAACGAAACAGCAAATTGAATAACGAAAATTAACTCTTTAAACTACAATATCTTCCCGAACAAAATAATAAATGATCTTATAATCTATGATGTGCACACATCAATATAAACAATTTATTTTAAATGAATTGCTTATGACTAAATATACCAGAAATTCAATGATTAAAAAATTCTCTCAAGGATTACAACAATGGCAGCAAAGATTTAAAAATACGTCTACTCACGTTTAAAGTCAACCAAGGAACTGCCTGACAAATTCTACAACGCAGTCGTACACAATCACCGACAAAATCTAGTAGAAAAACGCATTAGCCAACTAGACATCAAATGAATGAAATAATTTAAAAAAACTTACATAAATAAAACATACAATACCTCTTTAACCTCAATTATACAAAAATAAACATTATTGTTAAATTCTCGGCACATTGAATTACAGCTCGGAGAAGTAGACAAGCAAAATCTGCAACTCAAAATACACTCATGGTCAGCGGAAAGTAGGTTGTCAACATACACTATTCTTCAACTGTTAGGAATATTAAGTTTTCAGTTTTTTGCAAAAAAAGAATATTAAAAGGAAGAAATTATTTGATTACAGAAATTGCTACAACACATCAAAAACTTAATCTGTTTATTTCTTTGGTGTAAAAACCAAAAAAAATCATTAATGTCAATATAGGAGATGTTGAAATGCTCGGCCGCGTGCGTCTTGGCAACATTCCTAATTCTTAAATAGAATATTCTTCTAACGTTACTAACATCTCAGGCGTGACCGATCACTCGCAGCGTTATTCGTCTTCTTAAGTCAGCTAAGTCGAGGGGTTAGTTTGTATACAATGCTTTTTGACATTATCCCTCATAGAAGATAGTCTAATGGCGTAAGATCAGGGATCGTGCTGGTTTTCATTCGATCTCGCCTTCCTCATCCATTGATTTGGAAATATTCATTGAGATACTGCCAGACACTGTTTGGTTAATGGGGTGGTGCTCATCTTGCTGAAACCTATCATATTCTCTGGAATTTGTGGGTTTGCTAGATCAGGATATAAGTTTGTCAAAGTTGGCACGACTTTATTTTGGAGTAGCACTAAATAATTATCGCTATTCAAATTACCATCAGTGAAAAAGGGACTTATGATATGATCCCCAACAATTCCTGCCCAAACATTAACTTTTACAGAGTATTGCGTATGTTCTTCTCTTATCTAATGCGGATTTTCCCTCGACCAATAGCGGCAATTTTGGCGATTAGCATGACCGTGTAATGTAAAGGTGGACTCATCAGAAAACAAAACGTGTTCTAATTGGATCACATTCTTATCTAACATTGCCATCATTTGTTCACAAAAATACGTTCTCCTATCAAAATCGGATTGTTGAAAAAACTACCCCAAAAATTTGCAAAAGAGGTTAGAAATATACTTAACAGAAAGAGGATATATTTTTGAATATCTGCTGTAACTTTTGATAATTAAAAATAATTGCTACATATTGTAGCTGTCATTTTAAACAAATGGGAAACTGATAGGTAGGGACAGAAATAAGAGTATCTTTGCAAGTGTGTCTTGAATATACATACCCAGATACTAGCAGCTTGCAACCATTTTTAGAACGATCGGTATAAGAATATAATTTGCTCAACTGTGTATCTATGGGTTCCTCAGTTCTCAGAACTAATACTATAGTTTCTGAAACATACATATATTATCGCGAAGGAAAAATAATGCCCTTTCATGACGCTTAAAGTTGTTTATCATATCTTTTTTTTATAATTTAATTAAAGAATGTGACGCATTTTTCAATATACACCACTCTCACATGCACGAGACGTCAATATATCGCACTGCATCGCCCGGGAAAGCTTTTATTAGCGTCCGAAAACAATGCTGGGCGTATTGTCGATATATTTGTCATTTTGAAATAAAGTAAGACACCTATGATAAATCATGATCGCACTCGAACAAACACGTGTGTGTGTGTGTTTACGTAGACGTTGTGCGCGTTTCATCGTAGAAAATAAATTACATCTGACAGTCCAGTCGTTATTCCTTTTACATTAATCATTGTAAACACGAATGAGGTAGTCCACACCATGTGCGTATGAGGTCTAAAACTACGTGGCCGCAGTTATAATTCGAAATTGAATATTTATTATTGACCGAAACACGCGGACAGTAATTACATTTTTTTCGAATTTATCCGCCACGGCAGAGCGCCATTAATTTTCTGTACATGATTTTTGATTACACACGCAGGTAACATCCGGTTATTTATCGCTGGTTGTGTTTTGACAATGAACAATTCGATTTCGCCTAATGTGTAGAAAAGGCTTTAAAACTCCGAAGTATACTAATATATTCATGTTCCGACTGCAATTTATTCCGATTAAAAGTTGTACTGTCAGATATTTAGCACTATCTAAAATGCGGTTAAAATTCTCCGATATAGAAAGTAATACGGTGTAAAATCAAATATTTCGATCACATGTGGAGTTTTCTTACTCGAAAATGTGCCAATTCATTGGTTACTTGATTTTGGGGGACACCTTGCAAATGCGGATTAAATTTTCAGACCTGCAGGCGACCAAAAATTCCGATTTCGCTACTTTGAAGGTGATGGGAGAAACTTGGAATGTCAAAATCTATGATGGCGCAGTTTGCTTTGCGCGAATATTGCACACAAATTTATTTTTTTTCTTTAAGAAAATTGAAAAAAAAAATAATAGCAATAGTAATACACTATCTTTATTATAATAAAAATTAGGAACCCTACAAACGAGAGTCACTTCATAATTGCTCCATCCAACCTTACATAGCAGTAAAGAAGGAAAGAAGTAGCAAAATACAGTGGTCTCCGCCTATTGTAATCACTTTGGGACATAAAGGATTTGATAACAATGTACGGCAATAAAAAGTAAAATCCAGTATTGATATCTACGCATTTATTTTTTTAAAACGAACAAACGAATAAGTTTTTTGAAATAAATAAAAAATTCTGTTACACTTAATAATATTGTTTATACGATTGTTGCAAAAAAAATAACAAAGACATGTTTGCCAAATAAAACTGAAGCTATTTTTTAAAATATCCTTCAAGAGTGGTTTGTCTTGACAATCCTTGGCGAAGGAGGCCATTTATAATGCATTCATATTCATAGTGAACTGCAAAATCTTCCGCTCTAGATTGAACGCCACGACGTAATATTAATATTAATGCATTCCTCATTTCGTTTTCACTTGGGGGTTTGTTGACAACTTCTTCGTTGTTATCTTCTAGCTTATTAAAACCAGCAATGATCATTTTCTCGCCAAATCATTCCCACTCTAGTGTGGTATACCTTCCATGTGTTTCAAAATACGGGTTCTCATCTTCCGGCGATAATAAAATTTTAAATTTCGTATAATTCCCTGATCATAGGGAAGATCTTTGTTTTACCAGAACTATCAGGAGAGAAGTTTCCTCCGCAACGATATTCCCGGGAAAGGGTTATTTAGTCATGTTTGTCGGCATCACAGACTCCACTTTTGGTCGCCTAAGCTAAATTTTTAAACGGTTTTTAGTTAACGGAACCAGAGTTTCCTTGCTGAAAACCATTAAATCATGTATGTATGTTGCTGCTTCCACACCTGCGGGCGGAGATAGTTAGACGCATTTTCTGTGAGCTGGAATACCTAATTATACTGATTTTCGACTTGCCTGGCTAATGTTTTTAAAAAAAAAATAAATAAAAACTTTATAATGAAATCTGTTGTTCTTTATAGACACCTATTTTTAAGCATTTAATGATATTCAAAAATTTCAATCCCATTTCATTAGACGGCTGTAAATTTCTTTATATGCCCGATATATCTAGAGTTCAGCGCTGTAAATTATACACACGAGTGATCCCCCCTCTTAATAGTCAATGAGTAGTTATATTTATATTATTTTTTCCAGTTTTATGGGTACGTTGCCAAGGTGGCTGCACGTCTTGAATATCCTAAATTTCTAACTTGCATATTATTTGTTTTTACTTTGTTAAACATTAATTTATAGTTTAGTTTTTATCAAATCAACGTATTAAATGCGTTTTTATTAATAAAACAGTGTAATCTTTAGTAACATGTATAATTTATTAACAAATTTATTTCAAAAACATATAAACAGCATGAGAACTCTTACCCAAAGTGAGTATATTTATTTACAATATTCAAATCAAATATTAATGACTTTTTATTTATTATTATTATTTATCGTCTAGCAACTGTACGATATTCTGATATCCTACGATTCGATTTTACTTCAGCGGGGTAGAGACTCAACGTAATTCGTAGGAAATAAATGAGTGGAAATCCTTGGATACGGAGGGTTATTGAAAAAAATCTTCTTTGAGAACTGTTTTATTTTTTGTGAAGTTAAATGAATTAAATCATATTTCTGTAATATATCCAACATCGAAGAGAATTTCCTTTGTGAATTGATGTATTTATCATCTACGTAAAATATATGGAAGAAATGTCAAGATTTTATAACATTAAGAGAAATTAGCTGTCTTAACATACCTTTGGTATTAACTTTTGTGGAATTGTACATGCCTCTGCTATATTGAGTGCATTGATATACTTGTGAAGGACACTTTCCATTGGATTTTTCGGATATCGGCGGTGTTCTCCTGATCTGGAGCCTTTCTGGAACATCTTTGGTTTGTCACTGCGAGGGAACTCCATTTTGAAGTATTTCCGAGTGTATGCAAGCTGTTGTTCGAGGTATTTAGTTAAATTATCATTAAAATTCCGCGTAAACAGGTATCAAGTATTTCGAACATTTTGAGGTTATTTTTCATATTTACAAAATTGAGTTAAAATTGAAATTTTAATATGTATAAGTTGGTAGACGTGCATGATGGTTTTTCTGGGTAAGAGTTCTCATACTCTTTATATGTTTCTTGAAATAAATTTCTTAATAAATTATACATGTTATTAAAAATTAAACTATACATTCAATATTTAACAATGTATAAAGTAATAATATATAAGTTAGTAATTTAGGGAACTCAAGATGTGCAGCCACCTTGGCAACGTACCCACAACTAGAATTGTATTTTAAATATCATAAAATGTATAAGAATAGGTATTTGTAAAGAAAAACAGATTTAATTATGTAGTTTTTATTTATTTTTTAAAAACATTAGCCAGGCAAATCTACTTTGAAAATCACAATACTAATACAACACATTTTTTATAGTTTACAACATATCATATCGTATTGATTTTTGTATATGATGTTATTATGAAATAGGTACTAACTTGTAATTAATTGTATTTAAAGGCTTTTTTTCCAAAATTTTGTTCAGTGTGGGTAGTAGACATATTGCCCGCGTCTTTTTATGATTGGATTCATTAAGTTGAATTTGTGAGCTACCTAACTTATCCATTGTTGCCTTTTTCAAACAAATTTACGTTAATTTTAAAATTAATAAATAAAGCACCTTGTCCGTACTTTACGTAAAAAGAATACAACTGTCTGTCTTTAAAACTAAGTTTAATTCTAACAATTTGAAATGAGTAGGGCGACCTCCTCGACTTCACCCTATACATAATATAACACCACTCTTTTATTTAAAAAAAATAAAAAAACAGTCAGCATACCGACACTAACTAATCTGAAATATTGCATTTTTTCATCTATTTCTATTTTTTTTACAAGCAGTACTATGAGCTTATTAAATTTACCGGGATTCTGTAACGCCTATTCATCAGAGCGCGGTAAGAGGAAAAGAGATAGCAGATATACGCTGAAACCACTACGGTCGGCTCGGTTGGCACACCACATCAAAAGTTTTTAGTTGTGATAAATGTTGCGGCGAATTCAAATCCTATTAAATTCATTTGGTGCTAAGGTATTTATACTCGGATGGTGGATGCGAGCGCTAGAAGCGGCCCACAAACGGCGATTCATCGCACATAATATGAGCAACCTTAACTATGATAAATTCTCTCGATTTTTTTCCGCTACGCTGTCTGACGCGATGTTCAGTCGAGTATGTAGAGCTTTTATTTAATTCTGAATTGTGTATTTTATGTGTTTGCGAGTGATGTATGTTTAAATTATATTCAAAGTTGTATTTTTTTTCTGTTTATTTTAGTGGAATCCTTTATGAACAGTTTGTTTACGTTTCAATGCTCAAAAACAAGAGCTAATTTCTGTTTTGCTAAAAAGGAGAACGTAACTTACTGTTTTCTTTTCAAATTCTGGACAAATCGCAAAATTACATTGTACTATTGATTTTCATTTACGTTTTTTGTTTATTGCATGAAATACATATTAATATAAAGAGTAGAGTAGGAATTTGTATATCCGAACTAAATTCTAAAACTACGTGATTGACTTTCACTTTTATAAAGCTACATTTTTCTAGATATTTATAGGTCATATACATAGATACCAAGTCTTTATACAGGGTGTATCAGATATAGAGGCGAATATAATAATATGTAGCAGCTGTAATCATATACAATCAAAAAGTCTTAATGCACAGGGGGTCTATCTGTAAGCATTAACAGAGAAAATATTTTATAAAAGCGTCGGCTCGAGCCGCACCTGTACCCAAGCTAAATGTTGTCCGAGTATCCCCCCACAGTACCACTATCATTTCAGCCATTACGTTGTTAGTTTTGTGTGGATCGCCCTTGGAGTGCAGGCCACTTCGAACATTTTATTAAATTCTTCCGTCTCGAAAAAACGAGTCTTTCTCAGGACCATTATGATTTCATATAAAGAAAATCGAAGCTTGATTCATCGGCAAAAGCGCGGGGAATGTATAGATTCATTTTCGCACGACATCTTAGTAAAAAGGCTGTTTGCAAATTTCTGTATCTACATTATTTCTGTGTAATTTCGATTCAATTCATTTTGCGTTATTTGATTAAATAAATCCAAAAGAAATAACTCAGATCATTGGTTACTGTTTATTAACAACTAACTCTCGATTCGACAAAGAAAAGAAAAATATTTACGTTTTTTGTACTACGAAGTCGCATATCCGGGAAACTCGAACGTCTTATCAGGATATTAAAAATAATACTTGTAGACTTACGTAGGATGCTGTTAACAAATAAGGAGAGTTTTTTTATAAAAAGAAATTTAAAATGCCTCAGTTTTGCTATTTTTACAAGGGCACACTGGCCGATTGGCCTTTATTTACTCAGAATGACGTTAAATAAACTTACGGCATACCATTAAGAATATACTAAATTGAGTGCAATGTATTTATACTAATTACCACGTTTAGCGGGTGCTTAACATGACGTTTCCTTACATCAAGGCCGGACTAAAGAATTTTGGCTCTAAATTTTACTTTTTTTTATTCTTTAATTATGAAATCCGGTTTCGGTGGGTTTGTGCTTTATATGTCGTGTAGTAGGCAATCGCGACAGTAAGCAATAGCAGGGGCTTGGAGCAGAAAAACTAGTATAGGTGTCACTAGAAGCAGTTGCATACATTGCAAAAATTATAATGTATATGCATTATTATTGGAATGAGAATCTCCACAGCGCCAGCTATTGACATTCTCATTAGTTACAAGGGTAACTCATAAAGTTTATAAGCAAAAGGCAAGCGCGCAATAGATTATCTTATTTACTTACTTACTTACTTAATCTTCGCTTCTTTTACCTATACAGGTGCTGAGGCTGAGACCTAACTTACTAGACCCCAACTTGGTGGAGTCCCCGCCAAGTGTTTCGATTTGAATTTAAATGAAAAAGCAAAATGAATTCCTTGATTGCCTATATTTTACAGAAATTAAATTTCAATATCAAATGAATTACAATAAGGCAACAATAATATACAAAAATACGTCTACTCACGTCAACAGTCGAACAAGGAAAATGCTTACACAAACTCTACAACTGTTTTTCTTATAAAAATCCCTCTCTCAAAAACGTACAACGCAGTCGTATAACCAATACGCCAACATTCAATAGAATAGGCGTTAACTCTACATAAACAAACGATAGACGAATAAATGAATGGAATAAATTAAAAAAAAAACTTAACACTAAATTAATTAAATCATACAATAAACTCTTTAACTAAATTTATACAAAATGAAAATTACTGTGAAAATTCTCGGAACATTGAAGTCAAACGAACGGAGTAATCATAACAACAAAACTATGCAACTTAAAATACACTCAGCGGTAAGTGGGTTGACTTGCCATAGCAGTACGTTAGGATTGGCACTATCACTGATCTATAAACGCATATGTTTGTTTCTTTTGAAATCCCCCAAAAAAGGTCTTTCTCAGTGCGTAATATGTCTTAGTTGCGCTATTAATTCTATTATTGAGCTTGCAATCCATATCCCCTTCTTGCTCAAGCCTCAAGCCAAGCTACCGAGGTATTTGAAACTTTCTACTTGCTTAATTCGCTAGTTATTTAACACGATATTCAGAATTTCATCTTCTTCGCGGTTGTCATGACTTCAGTTTTCTCTGCACTGATCTCTAAGGTATACTTTTGTCAAGCGTAACTCCAGATTGTAACCGATTTCTGCAATTGCTTCGCTGTTTCACCTACTATAACCATATTGTCTCCCATAACAAACTTTTCTAATTTGTTCATGAATCCAGCTTGTACAGACCCAACTCTTGCCTCCCTGCGCCCTACCTCCACTTCACGTGCCATCTCGTCCAATAGGACAGTAAACCAACGCCGACTCAGGCTACTTCCTGCCTCACCCCTTTCTGGTTACCAAATTCCCCTGGATTCCTGTTATTGGTACTCACAAAGTTTCTACAGTTGTTGTACATAGCTTTTATCGCATCTATCAGTTGTCTACTTATTTCTTTGTTAAGGAAAGCTTGCCATAGTTTTCCCTGGGAGCGCTGTCAAAAGCCTTATGTAAAACTACGAAGATTATCTTAATTTATTTGATTTATCTTTAATCTTAATTAAGATAAATTAAACCAAATTAACCAAGAAACAAATTCAAGTACACCCAAAACGTTGTTAGGTCATTACCTCCGTAACGCATACGGGTTTTAAATTCGATACCATCGGAAACACTTTTCAGTAACTTGTCCTACTATACCTTTTTGATTTGGAACACTTATTGGTTAGTAATTTTGAACAAATTAAAGTAGTTAATATCTATTCTCAAAGGGCAATTAATAATGATGGTACTCAGTCCTACTGGGGCTTTTCCTTTCCAGAGCAAAAAAATGCAATTTTTACTAAGAGAATATCTGAAACGAACTCATCACTTTGTTGGTTTTTTTTTTCTTTTTTTTTCAAAATCAAAAGTTTATGTTCACCGTATAACCCCAGGGACTGACGAGGGGATAAAAAACGCTTCAATTGTACGGACGCATGTATATTAACTACGGAAGGGGTTAGCTAGGGCCGTATGGCATCCAAACCAGGCCTTCGCGTCCGTTGGGAAGAAAGCGGAAGCATTTCCCAGGACGCATTTCGGATACCGGTCACGTTGCCTCCCCCACACATGAGTTATTACACTGCCAACTACAGACATGCATCATCACCACGGGGACTAAAGGTTAATCTTCCTACTCATCGAATACGTTTTCGCCGGTAGATGTCGCTTGGTTTTGCTGATATCCGTAAAGCCGCACCCGTACGTTTTGGTGGACACTCAGAAGCATATGTAGGGTGGACTAGGAAGGAATTTTCAATAGTACTACGTAATTTTCTGTTAACTTTTACGAAGGACGCACATTATACCACATCTATATTATATGATAAGGCCATGAGCCTCCAAATTTTTTTTGTTTAATAAATTTTATTACTGCCATTGCCATAAATAAAATCTGAATTAAGGGAATTTATGTGGTTCAGACAGAATTGTAAATTTTCTCTGTAAAATTATTATTTCCGCAATTAACAGTCGAAAAATTGAGAATCAGTTTACTCCGCTATACTTTGTTACAAAGAATCTAGAGGTAAATTTTCGGCTAAAGTAATTACAGAATCAAGATTTTAAATTAATTTAAGGAACATCATTTCATTATTTCTAGAAATTGACAGTACCAATCGAAAAGAAGAAACTGGGAAAACAAAATGGTGGGTACTAAGGAGGATATTGAACACATATGTAAGGCAAATCATACGGAACAATATTTAGCTGTTATATCTTTATATAATATAATGCTTAATTGTCTCTAAGAAGATTATCATCACAAGTCTGTATTCCACTTACCAATTGTTACCTAGAACGACTTAATTGTTGCCAGTGGTTTCCACAAATAATCAACAATGAACTGTCAGATTCATCTTCCTTTTCTTCTGATGAAGCTTGGTTTCGTCTCACTTACTACATAAACTTACAAACCATAAGAATGCTGTGAACTCTTACTATTGCGAAGATGTGCTCAAAAAATTGCCGAACCAAGAGAGATAGCTATACCGGATATGCCCCAATACCTTCTGGCTGCATTATGCGCATGCGCGAAACTTAAATAACCATGCATCTTTCTCGCACATGTTGGTCAGTTGTTTACATTTCACATGTGTTTCTCGTTGACAACTGTGCGTATGTTAAGGTTGATCATTGTTTATTGTGATATTGTGGTTATATCCATTGCTGTTGATTATTTTATTTTATTTAACTGTCATGAATTAGAATTGAAGTCTGTATAAATATTTAGTTTTTTGGAATATAAAGATGGTAAGATATTGCTATTTGTGTGGCCGTCAACAAACAAAGGAAAACGTAAAGGCTTCTATGCATAGGTAAAGCAAATAGTTATAAAATGAATATATTGTATAACAATAAACTTACATTTTCTTCAGGTTTCTAAGACGACAACGGACAATCTGCCTGGAAAAATTTTTTGGATTGTCAAATGAAGGTGATGTAACAACTTATTGATTTGTTCGGCTCATTTTTCTTCGGAGGATTTTATAGAACCAAATGCAAAAATACTTGGGCGAAAAAGTCTCTATCTAAAATCACAAGCCATTCCATCAATTCCTACAGTAGCAGATAAAAGTACATCTACATCGAGAACTGATATACATATAGTTAAAGAAACAGGTAAAATATATATAATTATCTTTTAATATATCCATTCTATTTGGATATATTTGAATGATATTTTTCTTTGTAGTGGCTATCAATATGACGAGATTTTAGTATAGATAATATAATACCCAGTTTCCTACTGTAGAAACAATGGATATGAATTATGCAGGTAATACTGGATTTCTTGAAACTTGAAACATACAACTGACTACCACAAGTCGTACACTACTTCATGTGAACCTGCATAAATATGCCGCCGCCTTTCTCTCATCATCCCGTGATAGCAAAAGATAGTGATGGTTACACGGATATTCACACTTAGGGAAGATGTTCTATAAAAGCATTTATATGGAATAGAATTTTTTCAGTTTTAATACCCCTGAACTGAATTTACATATTTTGAGTCAAGGGATTTTTCATGATCATTGCATGCAATTATGTAAATTAATTATTGAATGCTACGTATCTATTCGATTGTATCCATGAGGGAAAATATCATCAAAGGATGAGAACATACATGAGAAAATATACAAATTGGTTCCTTTCCCAATTCAATAAATGTAAAAGTGGTTTTTTATTCACCTTTCCCAACTACTTTGCTAGCTTTTAAAAAGAATCCTTTTTTTTCTGTGTAATACCTATTGTGTTTTGTAAACAATGTAAATTGTTTGAATTTGTTATGATATAGTTTGAAATAAATATTCTCATATGAACATCAATGTATTATTATTTACCAGTATTTATTACGAATTCATCTATCCACTTTTGTATATTTACAGAATTAGTATATATAGCCATCACTACACTTAACCAAATTGCTTCGTAAAAACAATCGTAGAACCAAGTAGAACAAGACAATATTTCCATCTCCTTCATCCGGGAAATTTTTATCATTGGTTTATACTCGAGACACGCAATATAGTAGTCATTATATATATGGACATGAACAACGTACTAACAGAAATACATCAAGATATCATTGGTCTACTACACAGAGTGGCTGATTGGAACCGAATCTTACATTCGGCCATCTTGCACTATAGTATGTCCCCATACCGAATAACATATCTGAAGATCTGAACAATACATAACGCATATAAAATATAGACAATTAACATTGCTTACATGTGTTAATTTCACCATAACTTTCGGTAACATACTTGCACATGTAAATTTATAAATCTTGGGTTATTTACAAAGTGTTCAATAACAAACAGGCAAATATTATGATAATATGGCAAATTTTACATTTTACATAGGCCTTTCAAACTTCAGATAATTTTTATGTGGCGCCACAACAAATCCTACATAAATCTCAGCAATTTTTACTACCGGTTTTACATAATTCTCAGATAAATCTTAACTAATCAAATATCAACTACCAAAATATTCTACTATTTTCATTACCCATTTCATGTAACTCTTAGATAAACCTTAACCAATCATATTACCTAACTTAGCTAACAATATACATCTTACAATGATTACCTACTAATCAAACTACCTGCTACTAGCATACATCTTACATAAACCTGGTCTGATTTTCGTAATTTTTGGAAATGTGGTGTGAAATTAACTCAAAATTATGTTGTTACATTTTCTCCTTAGCGAAAGTCGAGGAAAGGCCTAGTGGAACATACAATTTATGATCATGTAAACGTGTTCCTTCTCTGTAAAACAATGTAATATAAGTAGTGTTTTTTTTTAAGCGAAATAACTGCAATATATGTATCAAGTATAAACCTTTTACCATTTTGATAATTATCAAATCATATGTCGTCTTTCTATAATGATGTAGCATCTACATAAACGTTCAATAAAGAAACCATCGGTTTATTACGCATTTTGATAAAAAGACATCAAAGTTTCATGACAGCGTAAATACCATTCCCTATCATCATTTATCCTAACGATTTATCGTTATTACCCCTATTAATATGTTGTTATCCGCATCGTTAATGGCTAACAGCTCATCGGTTCGATGTGCCGAGCAAAACCACGGAAAATAAATAACGGACAACGTTTTAATGGTACACCCAGGCACTCGGCATTATTGTTTATGGATGAGACGGTCGTTTCGTATGAGCGATCACGTATACGACGGCTTGGCCGCGCTGCTAGGGCGAGAAAGAAGAGATACCAAAAAGGTCGAGCGAGCGCACGCGCGGCGCGGCCCGGGAATAACGAAGAAGTGAGCGCGAATGGGAGAACGCACGCCGGGGCTCCGAAGCTACAATATAGCGGGAGCGAGATAAGTTGGATATCGGAATCTTCGGGGGATCTTTAACGAAAGGATGGGAAAAATCGCTAATGGTGTGACCGAAAAAAAGCCGACGTGTCACGGGGTAAATAACGATACCGACGACGCTGAAATATCGCACGCTTGGAGTATTTGTGGTCTGAAATACGAGCGCGCTAAGGGTTTTTTCGGGGGTTTTATTGCGGTACTTAAACGCGTACGGGTGTACGTGTGTGATCTTATATTTCAAATTTAATTTTAACAGCGAGTGTACGCTCGAACAAGAAGCAACGATAGACAGGTGTCCCAAGGAAGATTAAACGTTAATAATATGTAACGCTACACAGAGTAGCCTACAGCCCGGATTAAAAAATAAATTTTAAAAGAAATACATTAGATAAAATCAAATTTTGTATATCCCAGTGTCATCTATCTTTATTAAATTGTTGATTTAGAAGTGTGCTCTCTCACCAGCCAGATGGCATGCAGGGCGAGAAATTTCCAATCGAGGGGCGGTGACAAAAAAAATAACCAATAGCTCGTTACTCCCTTATATATTTCAGTAAGAGTAGAGATAGTGAGTGAGGATGTTGTCAACAAATGTCCTCTCCTTCAATTTTACTGTTAATGACCAGTTTAAATGCTATCGTAGGCATGATAGTGTTGTGCCTCAATGAAAAACAATTTCTCATGTGAAATTAAAACATTTAAGTGTGGATAAAAGTGTTTTTATTTAATAAAAACATTTTAAATGTGAACTTGTTTAAAAATCAGACATAAATCTTTGGATATTTATCTCAGGTAAGTACGTGAGTCCGTTTAATTAATAACACTAAAGTTTTATATAGTAATTCCACTTTTTGCAATTCAAATTCATAGTTTCGAACGTAAATACGTTTAAATTAAATTTCAAAATTTTCGCGTTTTCTGACCGTTCAAACGGAGTAATGTTAGGCTTAAAGAGACGTGTGAACAGAGTAGCCAACCTTGATGGTAAATTCTGGATATTGGTTGTAACGTAAATACATAACAAATACTTATAAACCTATTTACACAAATTTCCCCAAGTAACTGCGAACGGTTTCGCAGACGATACAAACAATTTTCTAACCTCAATTCTTTCTGAACGAATAAAAATGAAATTTCTTATGAGTATAATTAAATTTGGATTGGAATTGAAATAATACGTTTATTTTTTAGGTAGATTTGACGAGGAATACCTTCTGCGAGCATAGGAGTGGTCTGGAATACTCGAATGTCGGATCAGGCCCCTCGTACCATCGTCATCACATCAGATCACGGAAAGTGGCTCGTTCAGGACAGGAACATCATAACAGCAAACTCAGGAAAATCGTCGTTGAAGAAAAATTACCCAAAAAGGTTGCAGGTAAATTTGGATAATATTTATGTGAAAAATTTGTTTAACAATTAACAATTATTTTTAGTTGTAATATGGGATAAAATTGGATTTTATGGAAATAGCCGTTAAATTTTACAAGAACAAATTGAGATAGGTCTGCCTTGAACATGGGCTGTTGAATGGTTCGAATTGAAAATGTTTTAACTGACTTGAAAGCGATTGTCTTCGTCAAGGAGTCCAACTGTCTGTGAAAATCCGTTAATGTAACCAAATGAGGGGAACCATTCATTGTTTTATACATGAGAATATCCATGTGACCGAAGGAACTGTCAGATGTTTAATCGAAGTGAAAATAAATAAAATTAAAAATCTGGAATCACCTTACAATTGAAATATGATGAAGGTAGGCGTCAGTAGATCATAAGAAAAATACATTTAAAATTTTTAAACACTTATTACTATGTAAAATTAACAATCTTAAAATTCATTATTGCACCTAAAAGGTAGGCAACCATTTATACACATAGAATTGTTACAGAATTCAATTTCCAGTAATTTTACCATGTCTTTCAGTTGACATATCAAAGCAATTGGACTGCCAATGCATATACAAACATTATTAGACTAAATTTAACTGACATAAATACACAGTAAAAAAAAAATAAAACTATTCACTTGAATTAAACGTGGATCCAAATTTGATCTGTCAATAGCTATTGTAAAATATACTATTCAAATTCTAATATTCATTTTCGATGTGTAGGTATATCACAGCTGATCATCTTGCTTCCTGAAGGGAAAATTCTAAAGGAAAATGCCTTGAAGGACATGCCAAATGCAGAGATTTCCTACATCACCTGGACATCGTCTGGCTGTCTGCTGCTACATATTATATCCTTTTTCTTATAATATCTAATTAGTTTTAAAAATATAACTAAGTAAAATAGTAACATTCCCTTTTAAATAATGGTAGAATATATTTGCCATAACAAATAATAATAATAATCTTTGCTAACCAAACTGATCCAAGTAGAATACGAGCTACATCGAAGTACAGGTAGTACAATGAAATATTAAAATGAATATTGAAATACAATAAAATAAAACACAAGAAAAATCAGTTATGTAACATGTCGTTACACGGAAAATTTGATTTCAGTATATATTTTGATTTAGCAATTTATTTTATCATAAATTGTAGCTTACACAGCTAGGATAACAGGAAAAATTGATCAAATAAATTAAAATTTATGCTAAAATAAATTTCTAAATCAAAATATATACTGAAATCAATTTTTCCGTATAACGACACGTTACAAGGTGCAGGGCTGATTACTTTAGGAGGTCGCTCATTTTCCCAGATGCCTCGTTTATGACACCTTTTCTCTCAGGTGTCATCCATCCATCGGCATGGATTAGACGGATTCAACTAGTGGAGACTGGTCTTCTATCCATTCACCCATCCTATCGATCTAGACCGCCGCCTCAGGATTTAGGTTTTCTTTTTGAGATTGTTTCCTCTCAATTCGTTCAGTTAAGTCCGATATCCCCACCTCTTTCGTGCATGCTAAAACAGGTATATGTAAAAAGAGATCCAGTTTTCCTGGTGCAAAACATTAATCACGACACGATAGCTTGAGGAGATTCTTTTATCGACCTTTACTGGTCCTAGAACACAGCGTTTTGTTTTCACAACGATTCCTCGAGCATGGTGCGGTAAAATACCCCGCACTACGATCGGCAACAGAGAGAGATTATACTTAGAAGGACTGAATTGCGCTTGCCCTGTTACTGGGCTCGTCCACAAGAAGCTCATAGACTGGTTCCTCACCACCTCTCGATCAATAGATCTTTCTTAGACATCAATGATATCACTCTATAGCAATGCCAAAGACAATTTACGTATGTCTGCACTGATAAAAGTCAGTTCTATAAGTCTTTATACTGAAACGAAGACTGAAGAGCTGATATCACTCGCTCCTAATCTATCAACATTAAATTACATGGTTATGTGATTTTTTTATTGTCCATGGGCGGGTGTTTGCCCCTATGTCTATTTTAGCCTTCTCACTCAGGTTGCACCCCATTATAAAAGTTCACAATCTGCCTGAGAGTTAACTTACTGACTCTGGGTTCGTCCAACTGATCGACTCCAAAGTGCGTCTAGCTCTCCCCATCCACTGCCGCGCAGTTGACCAGAAGGTGAGCAGGAGTTTCCTCCGCACTCCCACATTTCCTGCACGGGGTAGAGTGCGCTTGCCCCATGTGGTACATGTGTTTATTTAGTGGACAGTGCTCAGTTAAGATTCCTGTGAGTAATTTCAATCTGTCCCTGCTCACGGAGTCTTTGAGGAGCGGTTGAGCGCGTCTTTCCATAGTCATGTTGTTTGGGTGACAGGTAGTTGTTGTCCTCCTCAAGATATTTGCTCAATCTCGTCGCTGTTGCTTGCTCAAAAATCTTCGACAGTGATGGTAGTATGCTAATGGGCCGATAGTTTTCACACTCGTTTCTGTTTCCCTTTTTGGTATTGGATAACTTTTTGCTGTTTGAGTTCTTTAGGAAACAATACTCGGTACACATGCATTAAATAGTTTTATACGTGCGTTGTATACCTTCTCCGGTGTGAATTGGGGTAAAGAAAAAAACGATTCTGTACGTTTCTCGTGGTAGGTTACTTAAAAAGGTCTCGAGTATAACGAGTACTTATATGTTCCAGATGTCATGTCCTCTCTAATTTCACAAAAATATTTGTTCAAATCATCAGCCGACAAGCAGGAATTAGGATCTCTATTATTTGACTGATATTTTGCTTCTTTGTTGATAACTGACCATGTAGCTTTAATTTTCATGTTGAATTTTTCTACGAACGTTGCATTGGACTTTTGTTTTGAGTTCGTTATTTTTAAGATATTCTATTTTCATTGAACGATATATCTGGTAGCAGTCATCACTCATTGTAATTTTTGTGACTATACCCCACGCATCTAGATTGTTTTTCAGATTGACGGTATCATCTATTGTGATTTCCCCGGGTATATTCTTTAACAAGCAAAAGGTAAATAAATAAATAGCTTTTAAATTATATCTGCCTTTTCTTTGCAGATACCTTCCCTACAATGATAAACACAACTGCAAACTCAATCCACTAGATGGCTATGAAATCCCGTATTACGTCCAAGATATCTAAGATTTACACTCCAGAACATACGTACTAACAATCCCACCTTGCTAACCAATGAGGAGACTACTCTATTACTATTCTACATTACGAACTCGCTGTGCTGACGGTGTACGCCTCGGCTCTCCTGAATCACCAACTTGTTTATTACTATGCCCTTACTTTGTTAAATACTGAATTTATAATTTAACTCTAATAATTCAATGTAATCGAATGAACTTCCATTAATAAAACAGTGTAAATCATTATCAGTTACATAAATTTATTGTTAAGTTTTATCAAAAACTATATAAATAGCATGAGAACTCTTACTCCAAGGTGAGTACATTATTGAAAATATTCAAACAAGTATTATTAATTATCCAGTATAATTAAGACTCTTTTAATCAAATATGAACTTTTAAAATCTCCCGCGCTATCATAAGAGAATTGAATACCACCAACCACGTGTGCCAACCTATGACAGTTTTTTATTCTAAATCACATACGATGTGATTATAACTCAAAACACTATAGACGTTATAATTTCATTCATACGAAATTTAACAATGTTTCGACCAAATACCTCGTCTACCGGTTTACACGACATCAGAATACCTCCAACTGTGATTTCCTTGTAGTGACAATCCAGATTCGCTCGTATATACAGCTAAAAGGGCCAGCCAGGAGGTTAACATCGGTAGCAGGAAAATTCAGGAAACAGACCTCCTTCGTTCATTCAGGATGTAACACATGCACACTCCCACGGAGAAAAACCCAGGTGTAGTAAATACAGCAAAATTTCTTATAATGTCGAACAATCCTCACGTTTCTTCTGTATATTTCCAGAATAGAATGATTACAAGAATTTGAATAGAAGATCCCCTTCAATACCAGACGTAAGACAGGAAAAACCACTTAACTCATTACACTTTGATAAAAATAAAAAATATCTCTCAACAGCTTTTATC
This sequence comes from Protaetia brevitarsis, assembly GCA_004143645.1. Lineage (NCBI taxonomy): Eukaryota > Metazoa > Arthropoda > Insecta > Coleoptera > Scarabaeidae > Protaetia > Protaetia brevitarsis. Next base: position 1,001,673 of record RXPK01000111.1, read on the forward strand.
AACAACCTCGTCACCAAGGATTTTCATCATTTTTTACAACGAATTACATTAAGTCACTCCCATTCAATCAAAATAGATACCACGGCTACAAACTATCAGACGATAAATTATATTCAACTTCCATGACAACTAGTGTGAATTAATCCAAATTATACTGGACTTACAAACAGGTGTGTACATAAAATAATAACTGCATTTGAATATGGTTGGTGGTTTTCCCTCTTATGAAACACAACACATCATTAGCAATTTTATGACCTTTTCTTGTTCTTATTATTAATTGTGATTTTTGTTTCAGGAAAACAACTGTCGAAGCAAGCCATGAAGGACAGATGGAAGTTAGTAAACAATTCCTTGGCATCGGTAATATAGGAAGTTGATAGTAGGTTTTAAGTCAATTTTTAAATGCATCGGTTCACCTGCACATTAATTTTTCTGATCATTTTCGTTTTTATTTTAGAGACGTCGATGCCCGAAATCGCATACTGCACAACCTATGCCAGGTGATCAGAAAGATGTATGTTAATAGTGGTCTTAAGAATCATAGGTAAACAAATTACGATAACAGGTCAGTAATTTTTCTTTTTTAAAGTCTTAATCATCGTCAACATTAATTTCAATTACTCAGTACAAACAATCAATCAATAATTTTTAATTGCAGTATTAAACAGTACATTTTCTTGAAGTATATCACTATGATCACGATTTCTTTTAGGTACAAATATCATATCTTAGGTATTTATTCAATATCCATTGGGTTAAGGGACGTCTTTCACCTACGAGGGCCACCACCACAATATCACCGGATGTCGTCAAAATTTACAGCAGAATACCGAAGTAGTAAAGTACACGTATGTATGTATAATGCAGAAGTAGCCGTAGGTTCTGGCCCTTGTGGAACACGCTTCTCTGAGGCACTCGACAATTCACGATAATGGGATTCCCAGTGGGTACCCGATCGCCCTCATAAATATCGGTCCCGCGCAGATAATATTGTAAATTTCGCTCCGCGTATATCTGTAGTTATGTTACATATATGCATCCGCTGACATCCATTATATCTCTGTCAAATAACTCGGAAATAAAGGCGGTGCGACAAATTTATTGTTTGCGAGGTCTCTGAATTTATGTCTGTCTTGAGGATAAATAACCGTCCGCTCGGAACGCGAGAGGGAATATGGTCGTAGGGAAGCGTCGGTGAAGAGGTTCGAGAAAGGACGCGACAGCGATAATTCCGGAGAAGATAAATTGTTTTTATAGCAGCCGCATTCGTAGGTTTCGATTTGGCGGTCCACCTCATTTTGTATTCAACGCCAGGGGCAGTGAAAGCTTTACTACCCCCTGGTCTCGTTCTCATTTCGCTGAGTTAATTAGCTTTCCGCTTAAGTGCCGCGCTGAAAAGAGGGTTTATGTTGTATGTGCTGGAAATGGAATCTTGTCGAATCGAGCATAGCGAACAAACTGCACGTAACTCTTAAACTAAATGAAGAAACCGCTGGATCAATTGTATTGCATAATAAAATAAAGTAAAACGTTTGGTCAGCAATGTTTGCTAAAATAAATGTTAATCCACGATATAGTTTCATCTCAGGATCTACACAACTCATATGTTCGGTAAATATATCGATCATTTTTGGGAGCTCTGCTTTGTGTGTGTTTGTCTTCTGACGACAGTGGCACCATCAACTAAGACACCCATTTAAGTTGCTTAATAATAATATATATTTCATAGTAGTGTACATAAAAAAATACAGTATATGAAATCTTCCAATATAAAATATATGTAAATATATAAAAAAAGAAAAAAACACATATGTATATGCAAAAAGATGAAAACTGCAGAATATTGCAAAAGCAAAAAAAAAACTGGCATGAAATTACCATCGTCATTAGGCAAATACAAGGATATATACTGTCATGGAGAGATTACTTGATATTCTACTATTATTTAAAAAAGGGAATGTTTCTATTTTACTTAGTTATATTTAAAACTTATTAGATATAATAGAAAAGGATATAATATGTAGCAGCAGACAGCTAGACAATGTCCAGGTGATGTAGGAAATCTCTGCATTGGCAAGTCCTCGAGGCAATTCCTTTAGAATTTTCCCTTCAGGAAGCAAGATGATCAGCAGTGATACACCTACACATCGAAAATGAATATTAGAATTTGTATAGCATTTTATTACAATAGCTATTGACAGATCAAATTTGGATCCACGTTTAATTCAAGTGTACAGTTTTATTATTTTTACTGTGTATTTATTTCGTTCAAATTTAGTCTAATAACGTTTGGATATGCATTGGCAGTCCAATTGCTTTGATATGTCAACTGAAAGACAGGGTAAAATTGCTGGAAATTGAGTTCTGTAACAATTCTATTGTGTATAAATGGTTGCCTACCTTCTAGGTGCAATAATGAATTTTAGATTGTTAATTTTAAATAGTAATAAGCGTTTAAAAATTTCAAATGTATTTTTCTCATAATTCAGAGACACATACCTTTGTTATGTCACAAGTGTAAAGTGATTCCAGATTTTGTAATTTTATTTATTTTCACTTTGTTGAAACATCCGATAGTTCTGGCGATCACATGGCTATTCTTATATTTAAGACAATGGAGGTTCCCCTTATTTCGGTTATAATAACGGATTTTCACAGACAGTTGGACTCCTTGCTTGGAGACAATCGCTTTCAAGTCAGTTAAAACATTTTCAATTCGAACCATTCACTAACCGAACTCTGTTAGAGGCAGACCTATTTCATTTTGTTCTTGAACAATTTAACGGCTATTTCGATAAAATCAATTTCATCCCAAATTACAACTAAAAATAATGGTTAATTGTTAACAAAGTTTTTCACATAATATTATCCAAATTACCTGCAACTTTTAGGGTATATTTTCTTCAACGACGATTTTCCCGAGTTTCCTGTGATGTTCCGTCCTGATTGAGCCAGACTCCGTGATCTGATTTACTATGATTACGAGGGCCCTGATCGGAATCGATTCGAACATTCCAGAACTACTCCAATGCTCACAGAAGGTATTTCTCGTCAAATCTACCTAAAAAATAAATTATTTCAATTCTAATCTAAATTTAGTTATACTTATAAGAAATTTTATTTTAATCCGTTCTGAAAAATTTGAGGTTAGAAAATCGTTTGTAACATAGCTAAGCGGTCTCCAGTTACTTTGGGGAAATTTGTGTAATTAGGTTTATAAGTATTTAATATGTATTTTACGTTATGAACCAATATCCAGTGATTTACCACAAGGTTGGCTACTCTGTTTTCACACGTCTATTTAAGCCAGCTTAACTCCATTTGAACGGTCAGAAACGCGGGATTTTTAAAATTTAACTTAAACGCATTCACGTTTCGAAACTATGATTTGAATTGCAAAAGGTGAATTACTTAATGAAACTTTAGTGTTATTAATTAAACGGACTCACGACTTACCTGAGATAATTATCCATAGATTTATGTCTGATATTAAACAATTCATCTGAATTTTTTTTTAATTAAATAAAATCACTTTTATCCACTATTAAATTGTTTAATTTTACTTAATGGATTGAATCTATTAAGGCCACACATTATCATGCCTAGGATGATCATTTAAACTGGTCATTGACAGTGAATTTGAAGGAGAGGACAACTGACAACGTCCTTGCTCAGTATCTCTACTCTTACTGAAAGATATAAGAAAGTAACGAGCTATTCAATATTTTTTTTATGTCACCGCCCCTCGATCAGAAATTTCTCGCCCTGCATGCCATCTGGCTGATGGGAGAAAACACTTCTAAATCAAAATTATTAAAGATAGATGACACTGGTATATATAAAACTTGATTTTTTCTAATTCAATTAATGAATTTCTTTTAAATTTTAATTTTTTGAATCCGGGCTGTATGCTACTGTGTAGCGTAACAATACATTATCAGATGAAGTCAGTAAAAGGTGCAGGTCTACTCAAAGTCGTGTAAAATCCGCTTTAAGGAACTCATGTATGGTGTAAATTGGTTTGGGGTGGAGAAAACCAATCATCTTCCTTTTAAAACGTTTCGAGTCCATGTTCTTGACGTAGCTGGGCAGACAGTTGTATAATTTTATAGCGGTATAGTTGGTGCTGGCCTGTGTGCGATTTATGCGATGGTGAGGACGTAGTAGTAGGTAACGTAGTGGGTTTTATTACGGGTGTTGTAATCATGATAGTTGCTATGGGTGGGGATGTTATTTGATTTATGGAGGTGCAGCAGACAGGTGGGTATGTAGCATGAGGGTAAGGTAAGTATTTTAAGTTTTAAAAATAGTTCTCTGCAACTAGTGCTAGCACTTATACCCACGATAGCTCTAACAGCTTCTTTTTGTTGCAGGAAAACCCTCCTCGATGCGACAGATCCCTCCCACAGCAGAATACCATAAGTCGCCTTGAAAAACCCCAAAGTAAGCATGGCGAGCAGCATCTTCTCCAGCTACTTTTTTTACTTGCGGATAGCATAGATGGATTTTGCTAGTTGAGATTGCAGTGTACATACATGTTCTTTAAGAGACGTTTCGCTATCGAATATAACGCCAAGAAACTTATAGGATTTCCCTGATTGTTAACTGGTGCGAAATGTAGCATTTGTGTTTTTTGCATATGCAATTGCAGTTTGTTTGAACTAAACCACTCACTAGCGCTTCCCAAGGCCTCTCCCGGGGTAATCAATGCCGGCTCACGTATCAGTAAGGAAGTATCGTCCGCATACATTATGGTTTTTGAGCATGACATATTTGATGGTAAGTCATTAGTGTAAATTATGAAGAGTAGAGGTCCCAAGACAGACCCCTGTGGAACACCTCCAATACACCTGCTGTGACCTATCTTTCAAATAGCTTCTTATCAGTTGAAGCGGTGTTCCTCTAACTCCATAAAATTCTAGTTTAGATAGTAGAACATCATGGTCGACACAATCGAAGGCCTTTGACAGGTCACAGCATAGTAATTTAATGTTATCCTTATCATCCAACGCATAGGCAACAGGGTCCATCAATTCAAGCATGGCAGTAATAGTTGATTTCTCCTTTCTAATGCCATGCTGGGAGTTGTTGAAATATTTCTGTTGTTCAAAGAAGTTCAGCAGTCTCACTTGAGCCTGATGGCCTGCTCCGCTATCTTGGATACCGTTGGAAGTAAAGAGATGGGCCTGTAGTTGCTTGTGCAATTAACATTTCCGGATTTATAAATTGGTAGTATTTTTGCCCTTTTTAGTTCATCTGGAAACACTCCGCTCTCAAACATGATATTTATCAAACGTGTAATTGGTCCGCAGAGTATATGGATCATCTGTTTGAGCATAATAGTGCTTAGGCCATCTATGTCTTGTGTGGAACTGGTTTTCAAACTGTTAGTAATATTTATCACTTCGCATTCAGTTATCGGTATAAGATATATAGAAGCCGAGGTATTTAACTGCTGTTTAGAAATTTGCAGGTGATTACTACAAGTGACAAATACATTCAAGATTATCTTGGATAAAGTAATAGTATAAACAATCTAGAGTTTGCACTGATAGTTTAAATGATATAAACTCCAGTAATTCAAAAACGGCTTATTTAAATATATACCTATATTCGAAATGAAAGAGGTCTTTCATGCTATGTAATGATATACCCGGTGTATTTAAAAAAATCAAGTTGTATTCATTTGTTTACTAATTTATGAGATTATATCAAGATTGAAAATTGTAAAAGATAATAGAGCAAAAATACTATAGCTTTTGTATTTAAAGTGTTTTCGTATCTTGACTAATACCAGTGTGGGCTGGTACTTACGTTTTAGGAGGGGTATTACAATTATGTAATTTCTTCGTATGAGTTCGTAATATTTTCGTATTTCGGACGATAGCACACGAACTTCAATCATTGTGATGGCCCCGCCGGTGACGTATGCACCAGCCGCCACTGTGTGAGTCAAAATTTAAACAGGGTTACTTTTTAATTAGTTTTAAGAAGTGTGTTTGTAATGTAACCAAATAAAATAAAGGTTCTAGTGGGTAATATTTATCCGTTATTATTTCAACACTAAAATACAATACATCCCGTAATGATGATAAAACTATTTCTTGGGGTTAAATGTAGTCACGATAGTATTCTATCTTAATTTCATAAATCTAAGGAGCCAAAACGTATATACAGATTGCGAATATATAAGGTGCTGTTTGATCACATTAAATGTGAAAAATACTGAGTGCGAAATCGTCAATTTACATTTTGGTGCCACAGAGTACTTTTACGCCTGTATATATAAATAAAAATATGTCAATATCTCACATATTATCTAAACTCAGCTGCATGCGTGAATTCTCTTAAAATATATTTATTTATACCCTATACCTTTGGTATCCTACCCTCACAGTGAATCCATATATATACGTTAGATGTTGACTGAAACAAATGCAACAGTGTTTAGTTTCCATTACGCTTTCTTCCAGCTGAAGTGACATACGCTTTAGGGGAGATTTTATATTGAATTGTATGAGTTCTTGTTCCTTTGTGCAGTTAAGCGTCGTTATTTAACGGATCAGGACTACAGAGAAGATACGTGGATTTATTAGAAAGAGCGATTCGGGGAAACAGTGGAAGAGCGCTTCTATTAAACTTAAAAGGAATTTTAAACGAAAGTAAACTGGAATATTATTTGCTGTAAACTCCGGGAAAGAAAACACTTTCTGCGCGAGAGCAGTGGGTGTTATTTTTTCATGACGGTTGAGACATCGAAAGGAAGAAAGTATAATGTTTTTCTTTCTTCTTTCGGCGAAGAAAATGTAAAAACAAGAAATAAAGTAGTTGTAGGTATGCTTCTCTAAGGGATAATATTTGTTTAGTTTACTACGAAAGTGTAGTTTTAATAAAATATTGAACGAATTTGTATGTGTATTTGGGCTGGTAAATGTTTATTGAGTTAAAGCGAAAGCACTTTACCTGTGACACTGTTTTTGAAGTACAGTAAAACCCTTTCTTAACAGAGATCTCGCCTATTGGACAAGTTTAAAATTCCCCGATCCAAAAATACTAAAACCCAATGCATTTAAACCCTTTCTGTAGTAAATACTCCTTCAACGGACGCAGACAACCTAAATTGCGTCACTAGATAATAAATTTAGCTCTTCTGGAGGAATACTCTTAAAAACTGTAAGATTTATTATAAAATAGATTTACCATTTAATCTTTAAAATTTAAACTAAGCATTTTGTCCAGAAATAACGTGCATCTTAATTGAATATTCTAATTGTCAAATATAAATTGTTATTTATAACTATTATAATAAATCATACTAAATCAAAGTATGAAATGAATGTTTATTAGTATTTTTGTAATCTTTGTTTCGGGATGTTATATTTTTAGCGAAATGTTGAGTATTCTTGTTTATCTGGGGCAAATATTGGTCTTTTAGTGTTCATTTTAGTCTTTGTTATAATTTCAATTGGTTAACTGACCATCGGTAAACAGTCGAAGCCAAATGTTTCGACATAATGCCTTTATAGGCATATTTAAATCCACATTACCTGAACCACCTTTCGATATTCCTTCGCCAAATTCCCTGAGAGAAATCCTGATGAGAAACGTCTTATGAAGTCCCATTTACTAGCAATGTGATCTTGATATCTCTTGGATTCAAACTATATATTGATGCATTTCCCTGCAGTCCCAGGTATTTAGCAACAATTTCCCACCTACAATGGAGAAATATTTCTTTTAGGCAATTTCAAAATGCCCAAAATCTACATTCAGATTCCTTTGCTTCTAATCTAAGCTTACTCAGACGTTCTTTCAGTTTACACTGGCCTGAAAGTATGTCTGTTAATATGCGAGCATTCCTCTTACTCAGGGTGATGCATTCTGAAAACCTCTTCTGATTATAGGTTCCCAGAAAAGTTTAACTTTGCCTCATTCTCTGGAGATTCTCCCAGTAATTAGATTTTCTGTGCTCCATTTTTCTTTTCAGTTTCTTCAGTATTATATTGCTGCTTATCCTGCAAATGGATTCAGGCCCTACAAAAGGTATTCCGTCCTCTTTTTTTGCGAGTTTTGCGATGAATTGTTGGTTACTTCAAGTTCATGTTTGTTCCATCGAAGTTTTTTTTTTTGCCTAGGGTAAGGCCTAGATATTTAACCTCCGTTCTCCAATCTATATTTTGCCCATCCATTTTTATGATTGGATTTTCTTTTCCTAGTAAATGCTACTAAGATAGTCTTAGCGGGGTTAACATTGAGTCCCACCGATTGACACCATCTTCTCGTGAAGTTCAATCCTCTTTGAACTATGTCGCAGAAGGTATTCTCAAGTTTGCCACTTGCGTATATGACAATATTATCAGCATATCCTTGGCAAGGTATGCTTAGATCAATCAGCCCGCATAAGAGTTCGTCTACTATTAGGCTCCCTCCTGTGGGCATCCTCTGATCGTACTAATCGATATGGTCCTATGTTTCACCTCCGCCTCCACCGACCTGGTAGGCAGCAGCTGCGATATCAATCTCGAAGTCACGCCATCTTTCTTCTGAAACGCTAATGGTAGTTAAGGGGCGTTTTGCTTACTATCTTACGTGTCTTGTCACCTGGTGTCAGGAGGCGCAATCCTGATGAGATAGAAAAAATTAATATAGATAACAGCCTATTTTCTTTTTTATATCAATGGGAAAATAGCTCCATGTATGAACAAAGTACGTCTCACATGCCTTGTGAGCATCGTGGGCTATGAGTCACAACAGCTTTAGTAGCACTGTGTTAATGGACAGTAATAAGGTCTGGGACTTCTTCCCAGATCCTCCCAGAGTAAGGTTTTTGCCATGGTTTTCCCTTACTCCGTGGCCATTGATTTTATATAAGTATATTATATATAATCAGTGTCCTTGGCGAATGCTGGGAGATAACGAAAGTCGTTCCATGGGCGCATTTAATAATAACTGATAGCTGACTGATTTACAGTAGACTCGCGATTATGTGAACTAATCACATTTTACTTTTTTTTTATCATTTTTCAAAAGTAATATTCGTATGGTCGCGAGGCTACTGTATTATATTTTTGTTATTAAAAATCATAGGGAAGTTATTTAGTTAGAGTAGGATCATTTCAATTGTTATGGAACCCATATAGTACTTAGAATAGGTAGCCTCGTGTAGTACCTTTTTTAGGTGGAGCACGGGGTTAGGATGATTTGTAATAATTTAGTTTTCATAAATAAAGTGTGTTAATGGACAGATACACAGCAAACTAATGATGAGAATGCCATCTAAGGAAGTAACTGTGTGTGTGTGTTGGCGCTCAACCGAATACAGCCTAAAACGATTACAAGTCTGCTAATAGGACACAGCTGCTCGAGGAAATATCTATATAGAATAAGAGTTTTTGAAGATGAGTTTATGTGTAGATTATGCAACGACAAGGAGGAAGCAGCCTACCACATTGTCTTTGAAGATGTTGAATTAGAACGGCAAATACTGACAATACTGGGAGAAATAACGCTTTGACAGATATACCAGAACAAGGTTTTATTACATAAGCTGCTAATCCCAATTAAAATGAGTAATAGGTCTACTTAAAGTAAGTCACTAGGTATACGGAATAATACTATGCTTTCAAATATGTATTTTCCTGATTAGAGTAGGCTGTCTTCAAGCAAATTCTTTAGCAAGAATGGTGACACTGGCTTACTTTTAATTTGTGCTTCAAATTGTGACAGCTGTCAGTGACAAAACCAAAATTAGAAACGGTTGCATTTGAAACGATGGTATTACAGGCATTAAGCTGTGGTGGTAAGGAAATAAATAAGATCTGATCTGTACCTTCTTTGAATCTCAAAGTTACAGCAATTATTTAATATTTTCAAGGCAGCATGTACGTACATATAAACATATCTCTATATTCGTCGGAAAGCATATGCTCCTCTCAGCCATAAAACTATCTATGCGTTCCGAGTAAATTATGTTAAAGTAAAATTCAGACGTTGGGGAATTGAGTCACGTTCGCATTGTGTATTTATGCACTGAATAAAACAGTCTAGAGTCGCTCCCTCGGTCGAGCTAAGTGCCGCAATTCGAGCCCTGGAACAAAAAGCGTCCGGTTTCATAAATGTTTGAAATTCAACAGATACATAAAACGGCCGAAATAAAAATGGGACGACCTAAGAAGGGGTCGATAAATGTTTTATTTTAATGAATTTGAGGGAGGCTTCTACCGAGATATAATTGAATTCCGGGTATTTTTTCCGCATTTAGGTTCCGACAGCTGTTAATATGTGGGTTGGTTACGTGTTTTTGAGGGAATTTCTGGACGGCTGACAGATGGTAAACCTATTGAGATATGAGTGGTTGCTGCGAATAATTAAAATATTTTGAGCAGGTTGTAATTATTAGTGTTTATTTTTATAATATTACATTATTATCTAGAGCAATTTTAGAATGCTCTGTTGAAACAATTACTTTTCATAGTTTTCGTTTAGTACGTCGTTTTTAAAATTGCATTAACTAAGAAGTGGGGCAAGAATGAACAAAAGTCAATTTAAATACAAATTATGTATCGACGCAATAGTTAAAGTACCTAGTGAAATATTTAGTACTTGCCCCACATTGGGCGCTAATTACTTGCAATTTTCGTATGACTACGAAATATAAAATACACCACAGAACCGTAATAAAAACACCTTTTTAATTATAAATACAATGAACGTCAATTGAGAGCGCCGAAAATTGAAATTGGTTAATTCCATAATAACGAATTCTTATAATATAGGCATGGCTTATAGCTGATTCTATTATCGCATGTCTTAACTTAACGTGAAAGTTCAGAAGAGGAAACATTTTTTTAGATGAAGTTATAAACAATTTAAAAGGACAATATTACATTAAAAGTTTCTTCGTGAGTCCAACGTTTGAAAACAGCTTCATACGGAATTCTATCGGCATGCGATGATTTTTTTGAAATAGCCGGAATTACTTTTACAAGAAACAATAATCACTCTACGCTCTTTAAAAGAAGTACCTTTAGATTTATTAGGAGAAAAAAAAACTCATCTTAAACAGTGTAAATGTCTTTTTGAGTGGATTTAAATTTCAATTAGTATCGTAGATAAGAAAAACATTGGAACAAGCCTTGATTTCCTGGATAATCCTCTTTTGTTTTAGGAATCTGCTAATTTTCGACGTCTGGAACTTTGTTGTGGCTGGGAGGTATTCTTAACAGTTGTAGACTGCTTCAAATGTATCTCAACCTCAATCGGAGGGAGTGATTTTACTGCCTTGAAGATTTACTATGGCTAAACGTACTGCATAGCGCGAGGCGAGTGCGGCCCGTGTAAGCAGACACGTCTGACCACTCTATTCATTACCTTTCATAGTACCTTTTATAGGAAGTAAATGCTAATTAAATGAAAAACAATATCTATAAGTCTATAAGCAATAAAAGTTTATTTACAACTTGTAGTTTAATATCACTATAAAAGCAAATTAAGGATTATTCGAAATCTTAATAAGCGATTCTAAATTCATTTATGACGGTAGACAATTATTTTCATTTCTCATATATCCAGAATTAGATTGAAATTCGATTAATGTAATACATTGAATATATGAATATAATAATCTAAATTTCACACACAGATTATCTTGTTACAAAATATTTAAGGAATATTTAAATTAAGCAATCATCATAAATTCAAATTTCCCGGTATTAAATTTGAAATTGACTATCAACTTATATTTTATAAACATCTTCAACGGTTATACAGAAAATGGATTTGGTAAACAGAAACATGTATTAACATAAAAATAGAATATCGTTCTCTACGTACTTTGTAAATCAATGATTCAGATCTAAACAATTCAATAACTGTTAAAACAGACATTTCTCATTTCCCTTATTGTTAGTATGGAAGTGCTTGGAATTGTTATATACAATAATAAGAGAGTACAGAGATATCGATGGCGGTTACGGGTTAGACGCTAAACTGTAGTGCAGCTTGCAAATGAAAAAGACGCATTTCTGATAGTCAAAAACACTATTTAACGTTAAAAAACTATTAAAAAACTATTTAAAACTATTTTAAACTGTTTAAAACTATTTAAAAGATCGTTTAAAAAAGAAATCGAATGATTAAAAATCCTATTAAAATATTCTAATGATACATTATTTCATGTTTTTCCTGTAAATGCTTTTGTTTTATTCTAATTACAAAATTTAATTAACTGTTATGTAAATCGAATTCATACCACTTTGAACAAAAAGACCAAAGGGGATATTATTATATTAACAAAAATGGAAAGCTCCCGGAAATATTGTTTTAAAAGCGTTGAGTTTTAAATAAATCATTTTTCATTACGCCTACACATAACAAAACGAGATCTTGCTCTAAAGAACACAAACAATTGTGTTTTACAACTCCCACGCATTAACTGTTTTTCATGTTCTTCTTGGAAACATTTCCATATATATATAAATTTTACTTAGGGGTTATTCACCTCATACTCGCTGAGGGTATAACTACCTATTTAGAGATATTTCTGCGAAAAGTTCTCCCTCCTAGCGATATAAATTTCAGGTTTGGGAATTCGTTCTAGAACTATAATTCTAACGTCTTGTTTATCGCGTCATGAACATACTTAGGCGTACGCCCTTATTCTGTTCTTTCCCCTTTAGATACCCGCCCTAGACTGCGAGCAGATCCGCCGTATGAAGTACTTGCTCCTATATTTTAACAAAGGTTGTGATAGTAGTGAAGATAAATATTAACTTTTCTATATATTAGAGTTTTGGATATGAAATGGTGTGGTGTAAAAATGAAGTTTGTATTTGAAATATTCGGAAAGTCATCGATATCATGATGACTTTATTCATTGCATTAACCTAAAGAGAATTATGTGAACCAATATTAATTTATTTGCGCTCCAAAGTCCAAAATCTTTTAATACATTTAAATTTCCATTGATGAAAATCCTTTAGTTTAATATCTCTTGAATGGTTACTATTTTACACTGATACATGTTTGATTAAAAGCTTTGACGAGAATTATTTCTCTCTGTTTTGTATATACTTTTTAAATAAATATCCATACGCTATTTCTCACTGAAGTGCTCTATAATATCAAGAAACGGCATCTAGCTCCATCTGATGCTGGTTATCACTGGATATATTTGCATCGCAGGTAATAAAATATTTTATTTCATCGCCTTCAGTTTCATAACAGTTCTAATGGCAGAAAGCGCGAACTGTGTGCCGTAGTATCGATAGTATTATCTACTAAATTAAATACAGTAAAATAAGTAAGAAAAGCAGCTAAGGTTTCTCCTTGAATTTCCCTTATCAAATGAAAAAAAAAACCGTTAATAAATTATTAGTATTTTTCCTATAAATTGGAGAATATTGCAACATATTAATGCTTGCTATTAATGCTGCTATTAATGACAACTGGAAAGTGACATCATACCGTGAGTAACTCCTAGACACATGAAACATCCGCAAGAGAACGTTTGGGTGGTTACCTTGCTAATTACTAGTTCCCATAAAAATGTGTGCTAATTTTCTGGAAATTAATAATTAGCAAGGTAACCGCTCATACATTCTTTCGAGAATGTTCTTTCCTGTAGATGCTTTTTCTATTGGAGAGCGAATTCTGCCGAAATAATAAATCTACTTGGTCGATGCTTCTAGGTGGATAAACTGCTTCAATCTTCAGTGATAGAAATTTAAAAAAAAATGTATTGTATTCGGTCAAGATTGGTGGGGAGCATATGATGGGTACTAAGAAGTAGTGGCATAATTCATCTTTACAAGGTTTTAATAATAATAATAATTCATGCCTTAGCATCCCTCAACAGTTTTCGCCAATTATGGGGGGCATCGGCGGCCATGAGTTATTATTATTCCTGCGCCCGTGGAGCGTCTTAAGATATTCGTCTCTCAGTATTTGCCAAGGAGTAAGGGAAACCACGAAAACTTCACTCTGAGATTAGGCGTCGGGCTCGGAACCGGTGACCACCCGCGACTGTAGCCAAGGCGTGCAAGCACTCACCATCAGCCGGGCTAAGAGCTTTGAGGAGTTTAATATTTTTAAAGCATGTAACCACGGAAGAATTTCACAAAAAGGTGTTTTGCCTATCATGTGGAAGATAACCATCCAGCTGCAGAGACATGCTTGCGGAATTAATCTGGTTTAGAGACGAATCCAAAATGGATAATCGGATTGGAACTGAAATCTACAGTAAAATGAGAAACACAATGATCACCCTTCGACAAGGAAAATATGTCACAGTCTTTCAAACAGAGGCATACGCAATATAGCATTGCGCCACATAAATTAATCAGAGGGCTTATTAGAAATAAGCGAACCTACGCTACAACAGACACCCAGGTGATACTGAGGGTACTAGTAAATCCTAAGATACAGTCAAGACTGGTTTGGGAATGTATTCGGGAACTGAATAGCTTAACAGCACGTAAGCAAGTGAGGAGTTGGATCAAATAGAAATATAAAATATACTGGAATAATGCAACCAAGTAAATCCATGGAAAGATCCTTATTAAGGGACCATAAAACAAAAGACTGTAGAACTACTGCAGCTCAGTAGGAATCATTTCCCACCATGGCTGGTCTCCTAATAGGACATTGTACATTGAAAGGATACATACAAAAAATTGTAATCAACACTGGAGATACCAACTATAGACTGTGCAATGGGATAACAGAGATCGCTTACCATACACTATGTGAATACGAGACTCTGGACGCAATAAGACAGGCAAAGCTTGGCATGCCAAAAATGAACCCAGAGGATTACTTGGATCACTCAACCAGAAACCTGTACAGATTATTATAAGGCACTAAGATACTGGAGCGGTTGCTATAATTTATTGGGCAAAAAAAATGAGAGACTAAATACAAAAAGCCAAAAGCTTGGAGTGTTTTCGGAGACTCCATATTAGACGGCTCCCAGAGCAAAGAAAAATCGCATACTAAAACCTAGTGTTTTGCAATTAGCAACACAAACCATATGAATTTTGGTTCTCATAATCAAATAACACTATTAACTCCTTAAAAGTTCTCGCTCAATCTATATGATTGCCATTTATAGTATAAGAAAACAGGATACAATATTTAGAGCGGTATGTGATGTAGAAACATTTGCTAACATCAATTTGACACCATTCAGCTATCAAATCAACCTGTAACATGTACACGTCATGTGCCGCGGCAATTTCGAGGTGTATCTTTAGGAGGGTCACTACGTATCTTTATCCATATGGGAAAACCGCCATTACGTATGTCCCTTTTTCTCAGAAACGCCGTGTCTGATCTCATTGAATTTTTTTACACACGTTATCTAGTATTGTCCCAACAGTTTAAGTAAAAGATTTCATAAAATTTCTAAAGACGTTTTGTTTATGAGTTTTACAAAATCGATATTTTCTTCCCTCACTTTTTTAAATTTTCGAATTTTTTTGTTTAAAGATCAGAAGTTTATTTAAAAAAAAACGCTTCATTCATTCTCTATCTAATTCTACATTTAGAAAAAAAATATATCGCGATACTTTGAACAGGTTGCGAGAAAACGAGACAAGTATGTGAAAAAGCACAAGCCAAGAAAATATCGATTTTGTAAAACTAAAAAAAAAATCTTTAGAAATTTTATGAAATATTTCACTTAAACTGGGACAATACTAGATAACGTGTGCAAAAAAATCAATGAAATCAGATACGGCGTTTCTAAGAAAAAAGGACATACGTAATGGCGGTTTTCCCATATGGATAAAGATATGTAGTGACCCCCTTAAGTCATTCATTCATTGATTATTCATTCATTCAAGTTAGGGTGGGCACTTAATATCCTAGCACTTGAGCTAGGTGCTCATTGTACCATCCCTATTAATTCTCTTATTTCCACTCGAGCAGCTTGGTGTTCTCTATAAAGCGCAGTATCTTGCCCAGTGGAAACTTGAGAACCTTCGAGAGCTGCAATAGATCTCTCCCGAAATATTTCTACCTGAGTACCTTCAGTTCCTCACATGTGCAGATTACATGTAAATTTGTTTCCTCCTGTGGTTCGCATCTTCTACACCACGGTTCGCTTACTCGGCCTATGTTGTATAGATGCTTTTTCAGGAGACAGTGTCCAGTTACCAACCCAGTAATGGTTTTAACTTCTTTCTTACTGCGCCTGAGTAGGTTATCAGAGAAACTAACATCTCCATCCTCTATCAGCGCTTTGGTATAGAGTTGACCTTGAGTCGACCTCCGCTTCTTTGTACTTTCTTTCATCAAGTCATCGGCATATTCCAATACAGAACAAGAAATATTGTCAGTCAGATCATTAATAAACAATTTTAACAAGAGTGGTCAACTGCAATGCATACAAAACTATAGTACGTTCGGTGGTCCAAGTATAACTTCATGAGATTACGGACAGAAAAGGCATAGCTATTAGGGCATTATGATTGATAGTATTAAAAGCATGTCAAAAAGTCAGTATAAATCACATCCGTTTGACCACTTTTATCAACAGTTTCGCAACAAAAAAAATTGTGTAATATAGTACATAGATTTGTTATAGCTGATCTACCTCGAACGAAACCTTGTTGGTATCTCGTATATAGAAACTGTTCGTAGACCTTTGGAAAAATTGAGATAAAATTCAATAAGAGTAAGTTAGAAGTATCTCCTTTTTTTCATAAACCGAGCAAACGAGTGGTCAACTCTGCAAGGATTCCAAGCTTTTTACAGTGAGAATTTTTCTTGGGAAGAATTCCTTCTAATTATTACAGTTAATAGCAGAAATACACCAATTTGTTAAACTGTACTCTGCTTCCACAAATCAGGAAAGGTTGGTGTTGTTAATAGTATGTTGATAATGCAAAAAGGTGGTGCAGCTAAAACATAAATACAATCTCGTAGATGGAAATAGATTATCACTCATAGTGTATTTACCAGTAAAAAGTTCTTTTTTGCAAATGTTGCGATTTTTAATTATATATCTTTTAACTGATGCTGTTCGCTCATTCACTAGGTATGTGATCGTTAAAAGATATTGTCAAGCAGCTTAAGAAAGTAATAAAGATAAGCAAGAGCAGTACTAATTTATAGTTATTTACCACGATCGATACCTGAGATGATTATCCACATACATCTTCACATGCAAATTACATTGCTCCAATACCATTTCAATTATTAGTCCAGGTTAAGTAATTTCATATCCTATGCTTCATAGACCCATAGAGCAAGAGAAGCCAGAGCTTATAGTTTGGAGTATATAAACCACTACCACGTTTTACTATTTGGTTGTTTAACAGTAATTGTTGACGTCATAATAATGAACAACAATGCTTCTGAATTTGTTACATACAATGTCCCTATTCTAGGCAACTGTTACACGTAAAGAACCATAGTTACACTATGCTTTAATGGTTATCGTTGGAAGAGCATAAAAGCAGAGACATTTCATATTTTCTTAAAACTTATATCCAATTTAAGAGTTAAAGAAAGTAACGGATTACCGATGTGTATGTCGTTTGACATAATTTTTTAAGCAGAAATAAATGATAAAGTTAAAATTCATATGTAATGAGTAACGAAAAATATGGTATAGACTTTAAATAGTAGAGAAAATAATATTTACGAAACATTTATTAAAGGGATGCCTTTGTACCTCATGTCAACAAGTGTTTCTATTTGTACAGAATCTTTTTTTTCAAGACTCATTTTCATTGAAGCCTGTCGTAAACATATTGTTTTTATATAAAGGGAAAGCCTCGTCAAATATATGTTTGGGGATGACGTTGCGAAAAAGAGAGAGTTCAAATGGAAAATTGAAAGGGAACGTTTGATGTTGCAGGAAAAAAACAACGCGGTTACCAAGTGTTGTGTTTAATGGCTGCCTTTTAATTATTTTGAAATTTAATATAAATTGTAGGGGAGATTTTTTAGGTATAAAGTGGTCGTTTATTTAGGATTTAACATAAATAACACGATAAAAAAATACTGCAAGATAGTAATTTAGCAGGTGAATGGAAAATATTTGAGGATAAATGGAGGTTAATATTATACTGCGATCTAAGAAATTCATTGTGTCCCTATTTTTACTGTTTTACAGCTGGACTTCCAATCCTATTATTCCTTTCAGAAAGTGCAGGATAGGATATGAGAAGGTTCCAGACTTTTCACATGCTCCCAGGTGCGACGCCCTTGATCTGCATAGTGCTAAGTAATTTGAGAGAAGGTGGATGGGCGTTTAATTCTGTTTTTCACAAAATCTATAGTCAGATCTTCTTATTCTTTGCTAACGCCAATCCTTTCAGTTTACAATGACATGAAAGTATTCCTGCTAATATGTGAATATTGCCTTTATTCAGGTTGATGATAAACCCTTTCTGGTTATAGATTCCCAGATGAGTTTTAGCTTACCTCATTTCCTGGAGACTCTCTTAATAATTGGATTTCTTTCTTTTCCATTTCGCTTTCCAATTTCTTCAGTATTGTGTATTATTTATCCCGCAAAAGGGTTCAGGTCCTGTGAATGGTATTCCAGCCCCTTTTTTGCGAGATTATCCGTTACTTCGTTTGCTTCCACTCCTGTGAGACCTGGAACCCATAAGAGGGTTACTTTATTCTTATTGCCTAAGTCGTTTAATTTACCTAGGCATTGCCAAACCAACTTGGCATTGATTTTATCTGAATTCTGCGCCTTGCTTGACTGTCAGACACATAATGATAATCTCCTACTTTTGGTAATTATAGTTAATATTGAACAGGACACATCTTTCAATAGCCCATATATTCATATTTCAGCTCTCTCTGGTGTTTTGGCGCCATCAGTGTATCATTTGATGGGATATCTATTTATATTTCATCTTCAATTTCAAGATGGTGTTTTGATCCCACTCTTGTTAGTAAACTTTATAGTATTTAAGGATAGTGAACAGAAAGAAAAAATGCTTTGAAAGCTAAATAAATATTATGTAATGCTTGAAGTAATTAACCAAAAAATAGCTAACAATTAGAGTAGTTAAAATATTTATTTGCAATATATCATTTTTGCTAATGTTGTTGCCGTTTAACTGGTCTAGTGGTTAAATAACCACTATTCATTAGACATATTACATAAGGAAAGTAGTAATTTTGTTTACTATAATTTTAGCTAGGTGTTTTATAAATCTGGATATATTTGCTATTTTTATGGATAGGGCGGTTACATTTTAAGTGAGACTTTTACATACCAAAAAAAAAGCCCATGCTACAAGAAGGGAAGAGGCTGATATAAAAGAGGATAGCAAACAAAACCAGAAACTTTTTCATCGATACTAAAGACAACTACACAAGATGTAATGCAAACCATTTGAACACAATAATAGATAAAAAGCGAAATATACTCTCAGACACAATAAAAAATAACCTTTTCCCTATGAAGAGGGTTCTAGGATGGCTTCATCCCCCACAGCCATGTTTACCTCCATTGGATTAGCCACCCTCGAGGCAAGTTGCCGTCTAAGGTAGCTAATTACGCTTTCGGGAGATTGGCTCTCCGGAGGTGTGGTGTCAATGGCGGTCTCAGGGCAGGTGGTGCTACCCTCGCCTATCTGCTTTACTTCAGACTGACCTTCTTTGACCCGGAACTTGAGCCTTCCTAAGCCAAAGTATGGCTGAAGCCTAGTACGTCACCTTAGGATTTATGTTATTTATTGAGGCTGTCTCTTTCTGGCCTGTGCACTTCAGCCTAGGCCCCCATAACTCCTAAAGGGAATGGTATAACAGCCGCAAGTGCATAAGCTTCACTCTACCTTCGGCACCGTTGTTCCCAGTGCACACCATTAGCCACGACACGACAGCTTGACCAGAAGACTTTTTCCACCTTTATTGGTCTAGATCGCAGTGCTATGCTTACAATTCGAGTAGGATGGAGTAATTATACTCCGTACTGCGATTTGCAGCGGGAAAAGGGTATACCTAAAAGGACTAAGTTACACTTAGCTTGCTGCTGGATCCGTCCATAGAGATCTACAGATGAGTGCCTCACCACCAAGAAATAGAGAGCCTCGTGTAGTACCTTTTAGGTGGAGCACGTGGTTGAGATGATTTGTAACTATTTAGTTTTTCATAAATAAAGTGAATTCTGAATCTTCGTTGAAATTTTAAAATTGTATATTGTTTTCAACTATCAGTTTTAAAATCTACAGGTGTCTGTACAGGTTACCAACACAAAAATGATTGTATCTGTTTTTTTTTTTAATTTTTTGGATTGGTTTCCTGTTGCGTAACATGATTCAAAAATTCTTCTGTACCTATTGCAAATATCATGCTCAAATAGTCGATGCCTTTTACGTTGCAGCACCTCAAAGTTACATATGTGCCAGGTTCCTCTTTACAGGGTCTGCACTTAAAATGTTAACATTAAAGATCGTTACAATTGGTTATAACTATTAACAGTGAACATATTTTATTTCACATTTTCTTTTAATTGGGATCTGAAAGAGATTTCTACAGTTTCATGGGATTCATATTGAATTAATAAAGCTAAGTATCTTCTTTTTGGTAAAGTTATATCCATTCTAGAAGTTTTATTAATACTTTTTTTACACTTACGATAGTTTAAAATGACAGCATTGCAGTCACCATAACTCTAGCATTGTTCCTACCTAATAAGCATTAATTCTTCAGTAACTCCGACGGTTACTGTAAAACTAATTTCCTACACTAATAAACAACTTTTATGTTTATGAATGGAAAACTCCTCCAGTACACTTTCATCGCCCTAGGTCCCAACGTACTACTTCGACGAGGTAAAGTCGAAACGACCCGCCTTCAACTCTAGCCGCACTGATGAACGAATAGAGAAGACACTGCCAACGAGTTTATTCAGATATTTGCCCCGGGGGGATAAACTTTTTAATTTTGAGGCTCGCATTTAATATTTACTGTAATTCTTACGGCGGAGTTATGTCCCGGAACCCGTAATCAAATTACGTACTAATTTCAAAGTGTTGAAAGTTTCTAACAAGGAATGAGAGAACTTTTATTGCTTTCGCCTGCAATAATAAAGTTATAAGCGATATATAATGAAGTGAAAAGTTAAGGAACGCGGTACCCGCTCCGGTTAGGATACTTAATCAATAAATTCCGGTTTTTTTTTTCATGGTTTTGATTTACTGTGAGATGGAAATTCTTTTATAGTGCCGTTGTTATTGTATATTGTGAAAAAGCAATCGGCTTTTAGTGAAACAAAGTTAACTAGATGAAGAAAGATATTTCACACTCTAGGCCATATATCTTCAACGGTACCAAACTAAAGAACTGAAAAACTAAATAGTGTTTTGCCACGGAAACGTATCATATCACAATAAAAGTGTAGTAGGTTAGATATCCAGATTAAGAACGACTTTCTTCACTTTAATGTGTGTTGTAGCTCATAAGAACAATCAGTCCACTCTTTAGTAGTATCAACATAACCTACTTTCGAATATGCAGTGCCATTGCTAGAGTCAGCGACATCTGTTGACCAATTCGTAACACTACCGGTATAGCGGTATTTTACTTGTGGCATGTGTGTGTTGTGGAGGGGAGGAGGGAATAGAGGGAGAGCACAGGGTTATGTGCTCGTTTGGCTTTTAAAAAAAAGTAAATTTGAGTAGTGGCCAAAAATTAAACATTGAGATCCTTAACTTGATGCATAAATATCCTTAGACTAACTTAATGTATTCATAATAAAGCACATTTCTAATACACTTGTTATTTACTTAACTAATAAATCTTAAACTAACATCTCCCAAATGCGTCTTTCTGGCGAATTCTTCAGTGTTCCTACGTTCCCAAGTCTTTTGGGCCGCTATTACTTATCTACTGGTTATTTCGGAGTTGCGGTAGAAGCTTCACGGACGTTGCAACCAATCCCTTTGTATTGGTGGATGCAAAGATAATAAGTGCAAATAGTATCCACAATCGTTAATGACTTTAGATGACGTATCTTACACGTTATACAGTTGGTATTGTATGATTCGGACTGATCAATAACATTGATGTTAAATACTGATTGTTTGTCGATATCAAGCTAATACAGTAATTGATCGGATCATCTGGGCCGTGGGATAAAGTGGAAATTTTGGACTGACCTTTTCATTCCTTCCTTATCAGGAGGTTCGAGTAGGTTTTCTGGTGTCAGATCCGTATAATTCGGTCTCGTGGGTTCACAATCGCTCATGGGATTTCGTCCAGGATACACAATTGCGATTCGTTATGAGATAATAGGTTTGGATTTATTTGTACTTGACAAACTATTCCTTATTTTTAGAATACACCACGTAATTAAGTGGGGTTATGTTATAATATCGATACAAACTCAACGCGTGTTGACTTTTCGGAGTTCTATCAGCGTCTATTTTTCTGCTGTTTGTTATCAACAGCTTCGATTAGGATTAAGTGGGGAGACAAAAGCGAATCGAAATTTTTTCGCCGAGTTTTCTTGGAATTCTCTTTTTGAATTGTAAATTCGTTGTCAAAAACGTGTTTCCCCGGTAAAATTACCCTTATTTGATACCACTTTTACATTAAATTTGTTCAATTTTAGCCCTCGTTTCTTTGTGTCACTTAGGTTCTTGCAATACAAAATTTGATTAAAAATGGACGAGAAATTGTAGAATATCATTTGAAATGAGTTGCTGGACGTTCTAGGAATCTTTTGGTATACTCCATGGTTTGTGAAAGTCGTTATTTTTGAGAAGGCAAGTTTTAGTGTTACGCTAGATTGATATTTAAAATTTTCCATGGTTACCCTTACTTGGCTAATGCGGCGGAGTAATAAAGTAGTTCCCGAGACTGCTACGCGCGCAAGCGCGGGCTACCGTCAAGTAAGAGTTACGGACGTGGGAAAAGGTTGTCGAAAAAGAGTGGCCAAGGAGTACGGCCAGTTGTAGTTTAACGGCCAGTTGGAACGCAAATATATTAAAAATACCGGGTGGGTTAACTCATGGCCCCATCTGTATAAAGAATCCCAGCGAAAGAAGAAGTACCGAGCCTATAAGCAATCGGATGTTTCAAGATTGTAGTTTTAAACCACGTGGTGGGATATTTGAAAATAGCCATCCTTGTGATGATATCTGTGCCCGTTGGTGAAGTTAAAGTGTTAATGCCGTCGCTACCTGAGTGACAGTCCGAGTGCCACCTACAGTTAGGGATACCCCGACGAAGTAGTCGTTTTCGAAGCGATCAACGGACATAACCGCCACGCACGCCGACAGAGGATCAACTCGCCGAGACAACGCCCAGTACAGAGAATCAACAAAAACCGCAAGTTTACCGCCTAGGTATATTATTTCTTTGTTTGTTATTAGTTGTAACTTCAAATCCATATTTCTCTTTGTCCATTGTTTAGATTTAAATAATTTCAATAACTAAATGACGTTTCAAGGAGGCCCCATTTACCTTATCTTTTATTATTGCTTTGTTCATTTTTTCATTATTAAGAAATATATTTTATGAGTCATTACGTTGTAAATCGTTGTTAAAGTGAAACTAATATCTTTCATTCATATCAGGTAGTCACTGTGTTTGTCCTATACAAAATAAAACTATTACTAATAATATTGCTTTTTATTTAAATTTATATTAAATATTCACTAAACTCCCTCGTTTCCTGCACTACTATAGTTGAACAACAAATTAAGGTAAGTATATTGTATATTTATAGCAAACCATTACTTCTATATATCAGGTATTTAGTGAACGTGCATTAATGATACTCTTTCCTTATACAAGTAATCAAATAGCTTGTATTATTATGCAGGTGTGATAGCTGTTATAGAATAGTTCACTCACAGCAATACACCTACTACTTGACATGGGCAAATCTTTGCTTACTGCAACTACATATATTCTTTGGTTTAACTACTTCAGTTTAATTATCATAAGTTACCGGAATGAAGCAGACCGTAAGTAACTAAGATTGCTAGTTGTTAGTATCAGTATTTAGGATCTCTTTTTTACTAGTGCTAAGTAATCTGTGCTTTTGTCCCCTATCCAGCTGAACTTTTTACTTACGATAATTGTATTTTTATTTATGATTATTAAAATTGTTTCTCAGTGTAGTAGTGTCTTTTTCAGGCCTCAGCATGGCCCATAATAGTCAGTGGATTAAAAAGACTAGCAAACAGTGTAATTATAATTATGTGAATTTGAATCCCATAGTAAATTAATAAAGGAATTAGGAAGTACATTTCCAATTTATTTATTTATCTATTATCACCTAATTATGGACAACCAAACATATAGAAATTATTTAATTAGAGTAGGACTATATCAATTGTTACGGAATCCATATAGTATTTGGAATAGGTAGCCTCATGTGGTATCTTTAGGTGAAGCACGCGGATTAGAATAAATTGTAAGTATTTAGCTTTTCATAAGTACCTCCTTTATTCTAAATTCTTTTTCTAGTTTCTTGGTCATGGTCATGGTTTCTGTCGGTTGTATTATCGTCTTATAAATCCTCATTTTTGTTTTCTTTTCCAATATTTTACCTTTTAATAGTTTTTTATTTATTTAATATGCTTTTTTCATTTATTTACTCTTCTTTTACTTTTGCATCCCCGCTCTCATCATTTGTTGTCACTCTTAAATACTTAAATCTAGTCACCTCTTCAAATGTATAACCTCTTATTTAAATTACCCTTATTTTCTCATTTCCTGTCTAGTTTCGTAATTTTTATTTTTTCTTGATTTATTTTCAACGCCAATTTCATCCAGTACTTTTTCGATAATATGTGTTTTTTTTTATACAATTTCGACATCGTCGATGTACACTATTATTTGTACTCCATTTATTTTTATGGAGCCTTCATCTATGACTGATTCTAATTCAAAATACTTCTTATTACATGATTCTTAGAATAATT
The DNA here is from genome assembly GCA_004143645.1 of Protaetia brevitarsis. Lineage (NCBI taxonomy): Eukaryota > Metazoa > Arthropoda > Insecta > Coleoptera > Scarabaeidae > Protaetia > Protaetia brevitarsis. Next base: position 1,026,584 of record RXPK01000111.1, read on the forward strand.
TGTTGAAATAGCTTCAAAGCTAATTCAAATTCAATTCTAGAGAAATATAGAAGTGGCATTTTTATATATTCTGCATATACTAGAACGGTCTGTTTGTTCTCATACAGTAGCTGATTTCCTTTCTCATTTCCTTTATAATCCGTTTTCTTCACATAAGCAACCAATTAAATTAAAATCCCCATTCTTGTAAATATACATAGCATTTTTGTGTAATCAACAAAGACGCGTTTAGAATACTTCCAGATAATGCGTGTTTGCTACAAACAGAGAACGCCGTCACCGCAAATTGATGTCTGTTGATACATCGCTGTATAAACACGCCTGGAAGACTAATTAGACAAACGTGAATGAAACAATTATTACAACAAAAGCGTGCATCGTTTGTTGCCATCGTAGTCGATGTTCGTTTTGGGTTTGTTATGCCAAAACAGTGTCACTACACGGAGCCCACTACCACAACATCAGTTTCCCTATTCATTGACGACATAGTTGCAAGTGGTTGTTGATCTATATGTGATAGGAGACTTATGTGCTTAAGGGTAGGTACTTATATGTATTTGTGTAGATATGGAGCAAGAGCTATTACCTTTGAACATGCAACCTTTGTCTGCGTACTGCTTCAAATTGTGTCGCACATAGCTATTCGTGGTATTTATTTGGGTTATCAAATAATACAATTGTTGGTGCTTTAATGTAGGGTAAAATACACGATAATTTTGAAATAGTTCTTAAGCACAGCAAGTTCATTAAGACTTATAAGAGATCTGCAGTTAAGCCGTGCTGCAATTAGCCAGTGGTCTAAATATTCTTAAATTTAATTTTTGCACGACTGGTTCCATTACATTAAATTATAAATAATCATGACCACCTTTGTTGCATATCATAACTGTAAAAAGGAAGGACTATTTAATCACTTCTGAGTGAACTACTTCACATGCGAAAATTGTTGGATATTTTTCTGGTGTAATTGACTCACAATCGTGTTATTGCATTAAAGCTTGGGGTAAATACCAGTTTATTTATCTGTTGCTACTATTTACTTTTGGGGATACGATTTAGTATTTTGTCAATAGTAGATAGTTATATAATTATTTAGTTGAGGTAAATGGTAGCTTCAGTCTTTTGTCTTCAGTAAATGTGAACTCGAACTGATATACCGATGGCTCTAAAGGTAATATCTCGTTACAGCCAGAATATAAGATAGAATCTCTGAAAGGGATTTTCCCCTAGCATCAGCAAGGATATAGTGGTGTTCCAGGGTTGAGGTACCTACAATTCATCGCTGTGTATTCATTCATTCATTAAAGTTAAGGGTGGGTACTTAATGTCCGCGCACTTGAGCTAGGTGCTCATTGTACCATCCATATTAATCTCTTATTCCACTCGAGCAGCTTGGTGTTCTCTATAAAGCCCAGTATCTTGCCCAATAGGAACTTGAGAACCTTCGAGGGCTCCAATAGATCTCTCCCGAATTATTCCTGCCTGAGTACCTTCAGTTCCTCACGTGTGCAGATTACATGTAAACTCGTTTCCTCCTGTAGTTCGCATCTTCTACACCACAGTTCGCTTACCCGGCCTGTGTTGTATAGATGCTTTTTCAGGGGACAGTGTCCAGTATACCAAGCAGTAATGATTCTAACTTCTACTTCGCTGTTGTAGAGAAATAGGGAAATTAACCGATAAAATCGTCGCTATATCCTCTAATAGCGATCAATTCACCATGTGCTAAGGTAAGGTGATTTGCAACTGTGTAAGCATCCTAAATGAGGTGACCATCTAAAGGCAATTTACACTGGCTTGGGCTCCCAGACACAAGAGCGTGAAGTGAACTTAAGCAGTGGATGAAGTTTGCCAAAATCATTCGTGGTAGCTAGCTCTTGGGCATTACCAATTCACAGGTTACAAAATCCATTAACTAATGGATACATAAGAAATCCAAGCAGTGGTGGCAAAAATCATCGGGTCGAAGGCAGGCAAAACAGTTCTTCGAGAAGGGAAGGTCTGAATTTACTAGAGACTTACTGAGTAAAGACTAAGGAAAACTAGCATGTCTGCTAATTGATTGTTGTTGTCGTTGTAGGCTAAGTAGGCATATGTATAACATAGGTCAAGTAGAATAAATGCTATTTGCAGATTCCGACAAAAGAAGGAAGAAACCCCTATGTATGTTCTGTGCCTCTGTGACTGCCTGGCTAGAACAAGGTTGCTAGTACTGATCTCACAAGCAAAGTCACCCAAATGGTCACCTCCGATTTTATAAAATTTTGCAGGCATGTAGAGGAATACCTTTTGTAATGCCTGTGCTCTTTTCTTTGCGAGATTATCCGTTATTTCGTTTCCTTCCACTCCTGTGTGACCCGGAACCCACAGCAGGGTTACTTTGTTCCTTTGCTTAGCTCATTTAATTTCCCCAGACATTCTCAGATCTTCTTGGAACTGATTTCATATGAGCTCAGCGCCTTGATGGCTGCTTGACAGACATGATAATAATCTCCTGTTTTCGATAATTTCTATCAATATTGAATTAGACGCATTTCTCTATGGCGTGTAATTGCCACCTGGAAGATAGTTGGGTAATTTCCCCAAGCTTTTGAAATACTTGGTTCTAGCCCATATATTCCATTCTAGTTCCTTCTGCCGTTTTGGAGCCAGTAGTGTACCATTTGATGGATTTCTATTCAATTTCAAAATGTGTTATGATCTCACTCGCTCTTGTTACTAAGCTTTGTGGTGAATTCCTTCACACAGCTGAATTCTTTAACATATCATCCCGGGGCATGTCCCAAGTTTGATCACCGTCAGAGATTGAGACCTATGCCTAATCGTTCCTTCATTGACCATTCTGAGTGTGGGTCTTTTTGCAATGCCCTCTACCACCATACGAAGAGGGTAAGATCCAATAGTAAAAAGTTTTATCTAAGTCGGAGGTGACCAGTTGGGTAACTTGGCGTGTCAAAGAACTCCAGGGCAAATAATTACATAAAGGGACCGCTCTGAACAATGATAGGTCTACTTAAGAAGGGAAAATTAGAAGGCACTTTCTAAGATAAAGGATATTAGAATAGATTAAAAAGTTCGTGGTAAAGCAAGCCTTGACAGTCAGCCTCATTCTAATCTAATCTAAGATTGAATTAATTTCTCTTTGAGTTGATGACGTAGAAGAAACGATAAATTTATGTTGTGTGCCACTACGATGACCTAGTGAGGACAAGATTGCTAGCAATGGGCTCAGATACTCTAGGGCGGAGAATTACGTAAAGTAGTCGCTCCCAAAGATGATAGGCCTAACTAAGGGAGCAAAGTTAGAGAGCACCTTCTAGGATTAGGGATACTATAATAGACTTGAAAGCTCGCGGTGAAACAGGCTTTAGGCTTTTTAGGTCTCAGCTTAATCTAACTTAAGATGACACTGGTAATGGTGTGGTAATGAACTTAGTAGCTCGACTCACTCAATAAATCTAAATGTCTTCGTGAAATATTATTACCTGGTTCATATTTTAGAAAATTATGCAACTTAATGCAACCATGTCTCTATCTTTCCAATTTACGTGACCATAATTTCTAATTATTTGTAACACTAGAAGTAATTTCGCTCTTTCCTTGCTTATCCCGCTGCAATATTCATATATAAAGTTGCTTATGATACACAGTGTGGCGTGGTTATATTATGCTTCCCTTAACTCTGGAGGTACTGCACATCCTTATTAAGAATTATGTGCAAAGTTTCGACTAGATACGGATACTTAATACGCGAACACAAACATTGATGATACTAAAGAACGCCACCTTGCACACTTGCATTTCCTTTTCCTCATACGATAAGTCTCTCTGGCTGTGTTTTCGCCCTCTCGCGCGAAAGCATGACCGACCTGCGCTGATGCGAAAATATTCTTCGCGGTGGTATTTCACATAATGAAGGCGCATTGTGGGCGATGATTCTTAGCGAGGCGAAACCACGCTCAAATTGAAGTTAAGGAAACAAGTTTAGCGGTTGGTTGACCCAATTCCACGCTTAATAAATTCATTTTCATATCCTTTGTTACGGAGGCGAAACAGGGCGACGGGGAAAATTCAGATTTTGATTAAACTTTGCTGAATCCTCGCGGTCCTGGGCGTATTGACAATTTGTAACTGTAATAACGCGTAACTCCTCATCTAGGGAATTTCAAATGAAGCCCCTGAAAGGACTTTAATTAGCATATAAGTAGGAATGAACGAGAATGCAGCGCTTCTCCAATAGTAGGTATTATTATGTATGGTTGAAATGATAATTTCGATCCGTTTCGGTTTGACGAATCTCAGCAGCATTGCTGCGTATGATATTTAAATTTAAAAACTCAATTGAAAATTCTTATTCCAGGTCATAAAGGCAAATAGAAAAATACGCTGCCACATCTGTTAGTGGAAATATGGTGCAACTAAACGTATGAAACTCAAACGGAATACTAAAATCAGTTCAGATTTATTACATTCGAGCTACCACGTAACATGAGTAGGTCATGCAAGGATCAGGTGGCTTTATTACACCACGTTGTCGTGGAACAAAATACGTTTTCTTTGCATGGTAAATTTCCCCGTTTATTGATATGGCATTCATGGCGAGCATGTAGATAGTTTTAAATTAGTGGCGACACATTGATGAACTATATTACCCCACAAAATCAAAGAAAAAGACATTAAGAGCGCTGCTTCTATGGAAGTATTTTGAAAGAATCTATAAGAACGATAGCGTTTGGATTAGTGCTGGGCGAATCGGAATCGAAAATCAACAGACACACAAATATCCGATCACTCCGCGCTACATCAGATTTTATTAACTCAGGACAATTGTTTCGGGAATACGTAAGTTCTCAATATCACCCGAAGAATAAAGAAAAGTCCGATTACAGAAACATGCACCGCTATCTCCGTCTAAAAAGGAAATATATTTACAAATGCTTTTTCTACCCCTACTTAACCCTTCGAAACATCAAGAATTAGCGACGAATGTGTAACTCTTTCTACTACCCCCATAATCTATCAAACCTAAGTAGTGTAGGGGTGCCACTTCCTCATTCAATAAGTTATTTGAATGTTTTTCGATATACAGTGACCGGCATAAATATTGCAACATATGAGAAATTTTTTTATTGTTAAAATATACTAAATTTTTTTTGGAGGGATAGGTTGTGCACGTCTAGAAACCAAAAAATCATTTTGACACACGTCACGTGACCACTAGTATGGCGGTAAATTTAAAAAATATGCCGTGAATCTGCAAAAAGTGAGGTTAGATGATATGATATCCAAAAAAGTTATTTGAAAAAGTTGCTTAGAATTCAATTTTGAGACTGTGTGCAAATTTTTGTAAACATATATTAAAAAAAATAAAAATCACAATTTTTCCAAATATTACATATTTCCATTTTTTTTCACTTTTAGCAACTTAACTGCAGTACTATTTCCAAATTTGATTGATACTCAAACAATTTTTGTCAATTTTTGCATGATTAACATAACGAAAACTGAAAGGTACGTTTTCAGTGTGACAATTGTTGTTGCAAGGGACTGTATCTAGTAATAATAAATAAAATTTTACAAACATGTTCTCTATAAACCACTTAGCAGACATTACTTTTATTGAAAATTATTATATTTCTTGTTTGTTTTTGGCATTAAAGTGGAAACCGTTAGTCAAAAACTGATAATACCACATGTACGCACCCAAGGTTTTGAAGTAGATTTTGAAAATAAAAAACAACAAATAATAAACAGTAAGTAAAATAAAAATGATAGTAATTGCTTATTTGTCAAAAAATTACTAGTATATTTCAAACCACGGGAGGAAAGTGCTCTATTGTAATTGTCCAAGGCCTGCAATAGCCCTTTCCTCACATGGTTTGAATACTATTTTTTCCCAGCCAGTCCAATTTTAACTAACTCACAGGTATGTCTTTATTATTTTTGTCTCAATTAATTAATTAATGTCTAAAAATAATAAAGACATACCTGTGAGTGACATGTTAGATAGTAGGCTTAACCTGTCAAACATTTTTTGAGAACTCTCAAGTTAGCATCGTTTTAAAAGTGATTAATAATAGTTCAATTGAAATTTAATACCTAATAATTTAGCAATTATCCCATAAATGGGCTCAAACTGGGGCGAGTATACTAATGTCATTTATCAATAATGTTACATATTATAAGATGTACGTCACTTACTTCTTCTCCTTAGGGAGGTAAAGTACAACTTTCCTGCCCCAAATGAGGGAGGAAAGTGGACACACACTCCCTGCTGGGAAAAAAATAGTTTACTACATTATTTTGTTGTTTCTAATTTCAAAGCCTACCTTATTATAAGAAACAGAACGATATGTATGTCCAACAAGTATGCATTTTTAGAGTTTCATTTCTTGTTCTAGTTGTTCATTACTATTAGTTATTGTTTAAATGTGTTTGCTTATTAAGTATTCCTATCATTAACTAAAAATACTGGTTATTTATTTCTACTGAGTTTTGTAATTTCGAAACCTACATAAATACCTTCGGTTCGTGCAATAACATTGTGAGGGCTTAGATGTTTAGTGTTATCAGTTTTGGAACGATTTCACTTTAACGCAGAAAACAAGAAAAAAATATGATAATTTTCAATAAAAGTAATGTTTACTAAGCGCTTTAGAGAGAAAATGTTTGTAAAATTTTATTTATTATTACTAGATACAGTCCCTTGCAACAACAATTGTCACATTGAAATCATACTTTTCAGTTTTCGCGATGTTAATTATGCAAAAATTGACAAAATTGTTTGAGAATCAATCAAATTTGGAAATTAGATTACAGTTGAACTTGAGTTGAGCGAAAAAATGGAAATATGTAATTCAATGAAACAATATTTGGAAAAATTGTGATTTTTATTTTTTTTAAAATATGTTTACAAAAATTTGCATGCGGCATCAGAATTGAATTCTAAACAACTTTTTCCAATAACGTTTTTGGATATCATGTCATCTAACCTCACTTTTTGGAGATTCACGCCATATTTTTTAAATTTACCGCCATATTAGTGATCACGTGACATGTGTCAAAATAAATTTTGGAGTTTCTAGACATGCACAACCTATTCCCCCAAAAAAGTTCTAGTATATTTTAATAACAAAAAAAAATTTCATATGTTGCAATATTTATGCGAGTTAAGTTTTTTATGTCGATTTTATGTCCGGTATGATTTATATGTTGCGCAACGCTGGATGTCTCAAGTCTACCATAGCGATAACTTGCGATATGTTCCTTAAATCTAGTTCCAATCGCACGCTTTGCCTGAGCAATCTAAATTTCATCATCCCCGCTACAACTGACTTTGTAAATATCCGATCTTTCGTTGGGATGAGGTTTATCTTTCGTGTTGCCTAAAAAATTTCTGAGTGTGTTACTCAAGGTGAAGAAAATGTTCAAATTTTGTTTTTTAGAATGTTCTTTTGAAATACTCTGGAAAGGTAATTTGATAAACTTTTTGTTATCATTGATTTCCGTTTATAGAAATAAGGAATGAATTAGCGTGTAGCTCTTTTAAGCAGACAGTTAATCGTATTTGTATTAAAATCGATGTCTAATTCATCTGTTTACTTCAACCAAATTAATTTTTCAACCAACAAAAACAATTTAACATGAATCTTTTCGTTCCCTGAAACAAAAAAAAAAGCCTCCACACGTTATTTAAACTAAAATTGCCCTTGTTTATTATTTTTGGTTGAATCAATGCATATATTTTTCTGAGTGCACGAAATTTTCAAACATAACATTTGCTTTAAACCTCTTGTCAAATTCACGTCCTTCTGGTAAGTTTATGTTGCCACTGTAATCTTTCATTTGTTGCTTTTGGTTTCATAGGTTTTTTTTAAATGTTCTTTTTAAGCTCCTTCTCTTCTTCAGTGTCATAATTTTTTTTTTTTTGTCTTTTATGTTCTTTAGTTTCAGCCTAACTGGTGATAAATACTTAAACCCTATTTCTCTGTTGACGTCCGATTTGTGTCAGTAATAAACAATAAATAGCTTTTAAGGTTGTGAAAATGTTAACTTTGGAAGACCCAGCAGTAACTAAGTATAAATTCCAACTGGTATGCAATAATGTATGGTGAATTTTCGTGAGGCGATTAATATTTCGTCGTATACTTGTTGTAACAATGGTAGCATAACAAATCACGCCATCCTGACCAAGAAAAAAAGCACTTAGGACCTTTCTTTGCTAATTAGGTTCGTGTACGTTGCTGCATTACAGCGCCACAATGGTGCAACGCATGCCACTTGTCCTCCCAGAATAGGAAGAACTGATATTAAATATAATGCTTTTACAATATATGTAATATTATATGAGGCGAGAAATAAAGAATTGCTTCTCCAGTAGAAACCAATCAAGCGCTGGAAAAATCATCTCCCCTCGAAATAGTGTCATTCTTAACAGCGTAAGGAAATACCACCGGGTTCGCAGAGCGAGTATAAGACACAACCGCGCACTTAGCAACATTCAACGATATTCTGTTCAATGAACACCACTCATCGATTAACATTATATTAGTTTGTAATTTAATGCAGTCTGCACGACTATTGATCTCACTATAATTTTTTAAGTCATCAGCGTAAGCCAGAAGTTCACAACTCTCAATTTCTCTAATAGATCGTTGATGTATATGTTGAAAAGTAACGGTCCTAAATTCGAGCCCTGTGGTACACCTGAAGACATGATGAAGGTATCCGATGTGAATTTATTATAGGCAATATAACCACGACGCTCACGTAAGTAGGAGTACATTAATGTGCACAGTGCTAGACAAAAGCCAATGGCATCTAATTTGCTGAGGAGTATGTTATGATTGATGGTATCAAAAGCCTTTGTAAAATCTATATAAATTACGTCGACCTGCCCTCGCCGATCCAGTGCCATCGAAAGGAACTGTGTAATGTTGACTAAATTTGTTACAGTAGATCTAGCTGACATAAACCCATGCTGATGGATCGTCAAGTACGGTTTCACTTTAATATAAATCTGTTTGTACAATATTTGCTCAAAGAGCTTGGCAAAGTTAGATAGTAAGCTTATGGGTCCGTAATTACTAATATCCATCCCGGTCACCCTTTTTGAAGATTGGTATTACTTTACATATTTTCCAGGCGCTGGGGAATGACGATGTGTTAATACAGAGGTTGTATAAAGTGGTAAGCGGAAAAGCCAAAGCAACAGCACAGTCATTCACTACCACCCCTGCTATGCAGTCATCGCCGGATGTCATGCCTGCCTTAAATCCAGCATCATGTAGCAAATCCTCCTCCTCGATGAGAGTTGCATTAAAAGATGGGTACATACTAAATGTTTGTGGACACTCCAGGTGTCTACAATGGGTAAAAGAAATGAAAGATTAAATACAAAAAGTCAAGAAGTTGCAGCGTTTCCTGAAACTCTATGTCAGACGGCTGCCACAACAAAGAAAGCAATTTATTTACAATATTATTCTTCTTTAAATTGTGTTTTTACAAATTTAAGTTATTACATTAAAATAATACAAAAATCATTACAAAAAGGGTGTTTTTTCAAAGTATTTCATTGGGGTAAGTGATAATTATTTTTCAATTCCAAAATTTACATTCGAAGAACTATACACTAATACATGCTCTAAACATTGATCTTTTAAGCGTCGTTCCTCCTTTAGTTTTGTTCTAAACCTTATTTTAGCTGCACAAATATATTCTAATTGCATTATATTTTTATTGCCATACAAATTAATTCGTTTAATAGCTTTCTTCATTTCTGCTTAAAACTGTACTAAACATCTTCAACGGTTTACTTAACATTTTGACAAAAATTGCTTAAATTTCTAATTTAAACTCTCGACAAAAAATTTAACCCATCTTCTTCAAATTATCAAACATCCTTTACGGATATTCGTTCCCGATCTGCTTTCGGCATCCGTTATTTATATTTACTGCCTTCAATTACGAACTTTACAACGATTAACCGCGATTTCGACCACCGAGGAGGCACAGGCAGCTGCAGCAACAACAACAACCGAGGCCGGAAGTTTTACCTCCTTCACGCTAATCAAATTAACCTGCGCGAAGTAGACGCCCTGGAATTAATTCGAATTACATCGGCACACGGAGGGCTTGAAATTTTATTACATGCTCGTCGTGAGCGGGAGGCAAACGCGCAATTTCTTATCCGGTATTTTATCGGAAATTCCATGAATATAGATGAACTGGCCCCTGCGAGATATTTACATTTTCACGGACGTTAATTTGGAATTATGTCGGAATAATTATCTTCCCCGTACGCGATAGCGAGCCCTTTAAAAAAGGGAAAAGATAAAAGCCGTTTGAGTCGGGCGGGATTCGGTTATCTAAGAGTGGGCGAGTTTATATTATCGGACGTAAAATATCCGGATGTAAAATTTACTACGAGTGGATTAGGATTATTAAATTTGCGTTTAAACGGTGAAGGACCGAGCTAAATGTGTTTATGAAACGTTTTAGTATTCATATGATGTTTACAAAAAAGGAAACAAGAGAAGACGGTGTAATAAAACGCCAATCTAATAGATGTTGTTATATACTTTGAGATATCGAAAATCTAACATTGCTCAAGAGTAAATTACAAATTTTGCAGAAAAACAAAAATAGTTGCTTTGATTTCTTCTTCAAAACGACGCTATCTCTCTGTTCTCCTAGATTAAAAGCACGCTTTCGACTTTCCTTCTCTCAACCACATTAGCAGCTATGCTGTAGTCGTTCTGGCACAAAATTCAATAAGGTTTACACAAGGGGTCTCGATTCACATGTTATCCCCTCCACCCCTATCTTAGACTTGACCACGCCCATTTGGCATCCAATTGGTTCTAATTGGTCGATGATAGTGTCGGTTTTGAAGCGCAAAATTTGAATACCAAGATGCCTCGTGCAAGTAGTCTTTGGTCTCCAACTTCAAACAGAGGTCCACAAGAGTTGACCTCATGGAGGCCGATGATGATGTCAGATTGCGTGAGATTTCCATATCAGAGTGCTCCATCAGACTGATGTCCAACTGTGTTCTATATGGCGCGCCAGGCGAAAAGGCTGCAGGTGATCCGAAATTTACTTCAAAATGACTGTAGCTCTTGCTCCTAAGATGATAGCTCTTGGGCACTCAGCGCCCTGCGGTGGGAATAGGTGGATGTGGGGCGATGATATACAGGTGACGTGGCTGCTAATACGTTCCACATAAGATGTTATCTCTGACACGAATTAGTTACTAGGCATAAATAACAATTCTTAGCTGGGGTAACATTTTGTCTTCACTTAATTATTGAAATAATATTGCCCAATATTTAAGCATGCGAATACGGTCAGGTGTTATATAAAGTTGAAAGTTGGTGGGTACCGTACAGTGAAGATATCATTCTATTATTAGCCATGTATAAGACTAATATGACGTCGGTTATCAACTAATAAACGATCTCTAGGACCACTAACAATGTTAAAGTTTCACTTTTTGCAACGTATAGTATAATGCAGTATGCACTTAACTACAAAATAAGGATTAAATACAAAAACGCGTCTTTAATCTGTTGTTTTGAAAATCAGTATTGATTCCTATGAAAAGTAGCGCGGACAGACTAAACAATCTAGAGAATAAAACTAATTGTTCACGTGCATTTTAATATACAGTACTATTGCAAATAGGGTGAGGCTATTTATAAAAATGCGAAGTATCCACATTTATTGTCTAGCCTTGATGTAAGAATGGTTTCTTCAAAAAACATCCAATCTTTTTCAAGAATTATTGAGGAGATTCCTATATACCACACCCAACATCATCGTGAAGAGATCAGATAAATATATTCTGCCTAGCCTCTTCATACAGTTTCCTTTAAATTTCAAATGCCAGGCTCTTGGTCTTTTTAATTATATACTGGTTCATATATGTCACTGAAGACCTAAAATCATCTCCCCTATCAGTTAAGAATTTCACGATGACATTAAAAAAAATCATTACACAAGTCTCAATGCAACCCCCTTTTCCCCGTGTTGTAAAAACATGACAATTTTGAAGAAATATGGATCCTTCTCCCCCACCATCCTGTTCAAAAAATAATTTTCAATTATTTGAAGCACTAACACACTTTTTTAATGCTTCCGCTCTTCATGGGAAAAAAGTCTATGAATCCAGGAGAACATAGATATAGCATCGTTTTAGAGAAGCAACGTCTATATTTGCTCCTCCGTAAAATTTATAACTTACCTTGAGCAGTATTGAATTTACGGAGTGTTATTAAGAAATACATTCGTAACCAATAACTATTTTCATTTTTTTGTGGACTGAAAACCCTACTGGCAAAGAGAAAGGAGCTCTATCAGACGAGATTCCAGAAGCTCAGGAGGATGTTTCAGCTTTCCAAGAAGATACACAGTCCCAATCCAGAGTTCTCCACCTCGGATTTTTTTTTTCTATAAGTTCGCTGTTGAGATGTTTGAAATCTATTTCTACAGAAAGTTTCGTCATATGTTTTTTTAAGATTTTTTTTCTTTTATTGCTCTGGCGTTACTGTGGTTCTAGAATTCTGATTATACTTTATTAACCCATCTGAGTGCCGATGTGAGCCTTGTTCTATGCAGTTACGCACTAACGGTATTCATTCCATATGCTATTCCAGGCTAGGAGCACTGATGGCGTTTGATGTCGTCACTATTGTATGCGATTTCTTTCAATTTCCTTTCTATTTATCCATCTTCTTTCTTCTTCCTGTCGTACATAAAACACTATATACCCAGTTTTCACCTCGTTGGTCTGGTTTCGTTCTAGTTAAGTATGATTTTGTTGTGTTGGAGGTTCTTATCGCAATTCTAACTTCGTATTGCAAAAAAAATTATAAAGAATGACATTTTTGCGTTAAGTTCCAAATATTTTTTCCATTGTTAAGTCTATTTAGGGACACACTGTATAACAAAACATACAAAGTACAGTACTAATTCCTGACCCCTCAGATTTAAATGAATTGGCATTCTACAAATTGTTTTCATCTATGGTCAGTAATTCCGACATTTCTAGGTTATTAATTGGGTTTTCAAAGAAGATGTGTTAAAAATTAAACAATGTGCTTGCGCAAAAGCTAACTCTATTCTCGATTTCTTCCCCCCCTACAAAATTCCCTAAAACAATCTAATTCATAGATGACACTACATAAATTAAAATACAATTACGTATATTTTTTGTTAAAAATTTCAACAAAATGGTTATTTCATTAACATTTTTTTATTTTTTTTAATGTGTTAATAGTTGGCGGTCGAGGGTTGGAAGTTTGGTGCAATTTAAATTTTCGAGTGTCAATAATTTGTACAAATGCACCGCTAACAAATACATTGGAAAATCTAAATTTAATGCGTGAGAATAATTATTAATTAATGTATTATATTTGTAATAGTATTAATATAAACCTATTATAAGCCTATATTTCAATATAAAATATTATTATTCTGTCTCTTAAATTGTCATTAATGGGGCTTTTACCTTATCTATATTTTCAAATATATTCTACAAAAACCTTTTGGTGCTTCTAGGCTTCTTTACGTAAACACCAAAACAAATTTGTAACATTTTGTACATTAGAAATAGTATTTTCAGAACCTTCCAACATTTAAATATGCCACACCAACAATTAATTCACGAAATCCTTCCTTATACCCTCCACCCTTAGCATCTCCCTATGGAACCGAGACTCCGCCGAACCAGCTGCGGCCTTTCCATCAATTTAAATCCAAAGTTAAATCTATCCTTATTTTAATGCTTCTCGTCGTTACAAGCAGAAGCAGCCGGTCCGAGACCGTCGAAAAACCCGGCACATTACATTTTCATATAATAAATTTAACGGGGATATCCTGGAATCGAAACCGTACGCGAAATCCGCGCGCGGGTTAAGTAAAACTGACTCGATCCCGGTGTAGGAGCGAGAGATGTCGCTAGGCCCCGGCGAACGGGAAGAGAAGGGAACTAGGTGAATCGCGAGATCTTGCACGCCCCGAATTTAGTTATATATCAAGGAGATAACTGCGCTAGAAGTGGGTCTGGGAAAAGATAACGACGACTCGGATGCGATAGGTTTGATTTAGACCTTTGACGATGATGTGGCGCGCGGCGTGGGGGAATAATTTTTCGAAGTTTTGATGATTAATTGTGATGGAATGGCCGATATGGGAGAGATATTATACTTTACAAGTTTAACTGTGGTAAATAATTACTGTTGATGTCGCCAGTAGACGATTTGGAGCATCTAAAGTGTAGAAATTGACTCCCTCTTTGGGGCTTTAAAGAAGATATGCTCTTCTTGTAGAATTTTTGGGTATCCAAAATAATTCGCTTCTTTCAAGAGACGTGTTGATAAATAGAGAAAGAAGCACAAAGCTGAAATTTTAACAAGTTTTAAGTAGTAAATCATAACTACTAAGTTTTGGAAGTAAATCATAACAATTGAAAAAAATACCAACAATCACATCCTCACAACTGTTTAGACATTCTCTAAATCTAAAATCTCATCCCTGGCTTACTGTAGATGACGACGAAGTTCCTACAAGGTATTTGCTGCTTATGGTAAACGCTTTAAGGCTGGGCAAGATTGTTACAGATCCCTGCAGATCGGTAATAACTATAACTTCCTAGGTTTTGCATATTTTACGGAAGAGTTAATGTAAAATTATATAGTAATAAGTAAATATTTTCTAGTTATTGAGCCTCAAGTTGAACTGTTGGAAAAGTAAATAATATAAGTAATATAAAAAATACGAACTAGGAGTTTGAGCCCGCAGATGATGTTACATACATCATATGTACAAAAAAGAAAATAAAATCGTACAGTGGTTATGCCAAAACCTATACAAAACGAAAAATGGACCTCGGCCATTTTTTTACAACTACATGTACAAAGAAGTATTTGGAACATCCCTATATAGAAAACACCACCTTTGTTCTTTTGCCGTAAGATGGAGCCGTAAACGTATACAGAATATTGAAATATGAAAATATCCATCCAATAAATGGTGCAATATTATTACATTTTAAGATAAATTCTATATTTTCGTTTATATTTTATTTAATATACGTATTACGTATAAAACACTGCATTAGTACTATATACCACAGTGTTCCCAGGGCATACGCGTGAACTACGTAGATATGTGGGTATGTTGCACAGACGAAGACAACGGTCGCACTATACGCCTATTTGCCTACGATGTCCTTAGTACAACAAAGGAAAAAAACTATCCGCCGTGTCTGCCTGTCAGGGAAAATTACGTATACAATTTTTGTGGGATTGTGGTTTGCCTTAGAGAATAGAGATAGATATAACAGGATATAAAAAATAGTAATAAGAATTTGTATCTTTTCGGCTGACAGCAGTTTATACCGCCGTATCTTAAATTTTCTTTGTCATTTTAAAATAAGATCATGGAAGATTGAAAAAGTGCCCTGCAAATGGTACCTACGTGAACGCTCATCAAGGTGTTCATGTATATTCAATATAGCTTCCTCCGAATATTTTTTGATTCTTGATTATTAGAAATTGCATTAATTTGAAACACTCAACTATATAACTTTTGCTTTCAATTTAAATGTTTACAACAGAAATACACAAGGAGCATGTAGGCCGTTAGGAACTAATATGAGGTTGAATATATCGGGACTGCCGATAAATTCAGGAAGGCGAAATAAAGAACACAATCAAAAAAGTACGTTTCATATAGGTATGTTTTATATTAATTACCTATTAGCGAATAATTTTATTTACATAACTCATACTCAATCTGGTTAGGAAATTCAAAATTTAGACATTACGCATTTAAGCTGTGTTTAATCAGTTATCCAATGTCAAATCTTTTTTTGACCTGGTCAACTGTATACACTATGAGTGACTAGTGCGATAAAGCGTATGGCATTTTTTCTCATTTCACAGTTACTTCCAATGTAAAATATACCAAATACCCTTTCATTTATTTTAAAAAAAACACACATTCACCGCTATATTTATTGCCGTGCCACGTATTATTAATAAAAAATTGTCATAAAAAAATCACTTTGACATAGACTTAAGAAGAATAAGTTCAGTTTTCAAAATGCAATGGTACTAATATCCATCTGCTGACTGTTAGATTAGGGTATTTTTTTTTTAAATAAGATGTCAGATAACTATACTCGATTCTTTAATAATTGAGAATGTAAAAAATACTTTTACCAAATATATAAGAATAAATAATAATTTTTGGCATCTTTTTAACATCGAACGTTAAAACCGTGAAAGAAAATAACAACATATTCCCACCAGTCGAAACAATTAATAAATTATTTTTACTATTTCTCATATTTAATATTCACCATATCACCATATATTCCCCAAAAATTAAACACGTTTTTTCTCATTTTCTCAGTTTTTTTCCTTTGCTGTACGCATTGGATACCCACGCTACCTGCTCTGTACGATGTATCCAACTGCAAATCAACTCGACACACTGGAAATATGTTCGAAATAGTAGATATGTTATACATTTCAAATCGGTTCAAATATGCTATCCGCCCCTCACTCCACCATTGCCGTTCTACCCTATCCCCTCTTATTTCGTCAAATATTTTTCTATAATCACCCCATTTGTAAGCAAAATATTTTTTTGTTAGGAACGTTAGAAATGGTACCTACAGAGGCATCTATTTTTTAAAAGAATTATGAATTTTACCATTATTGACAGTGATGAAATTTTTTATAATCTTGCCCACCCTTAAGTAGCGACCCATCACATGGCAGCAGGTCGGTGAAGAATATCTACTTCATCTTCGTGTACGAAGTGTGACAGATGTGGGCGACATGATTATCAGCGACTTTTTACAGTTGTTTTGTTAAGATTTCAGCTTTTCATTCAGGTGTTTCAATTTTTTGGCGCGTAGTTTAGCATATAAATAATAATTAACACATATTCTAATGTTGGCTAGTAACTTAATATATATGGATACTCCCAAGTTGACAGCTCCAATACAATCTTTTACTCTGATGTTATGTTCGTGGTGTTCATATAAGAAAGAGCGTTCAGGATGTGTAAGCATGGCAGAAAAACTATTTTAAATTATTTAAATAATGATATGTAAGGATCTCTATAATGAAGATCAGCACAACTACTGCTTTTCTGCTACGATATATAATATGCATCCGGCGGTGAACCCCATAATAAAATATCTTAACGCAGACGTGATTATATCTTCCCATAATAAGGAATGAGTAAAGCATTTCTAATACATCTGCGCCTTAAAACATTTAAGGAAGTATGCCTTGTTAGATATGGTATTTGAAGGTTATTGGAGTGCGTCTTTCATACGGGGGTCTCACCTCAGGAAATTTCATTGTATTGCTCTGACTCTTTTCCAGCCACGTGGAATATACTATTGTTCACAATTTTTAGTCTCTTATGAAATACAGTAAATATTGTTTGTTACAAGTTTAAGCCTAATTGGTTTTCAATGAACCAATGATGAAGAGCAACAAGCGAGTTGTTATCTACTGTTAAATAGGTCACTTCGCTTGGACATGTCGTTTATGTAAAAACTAAGAGGATTGGGCCGAGTATCGATCCTTGGATAACTTCCCTAATCACCGACAGACACTGAAAGCAAATATGCTTCATTACGCCTCTAGTATTCTTAAACTGTGTCTTTAGAAACTGAATTCTATTATTGAACCATTCAGAGATCTCCAACCCCATAAGCAAGTAATTTCCTAAACGAACTATCCTGTAATATGCAGTTAAAGCTTTTTTAGATCACAAAACTTTCTTCTCAATATGTATTAACTCTTTTGTATAAAATTGGTTCTAACCTATGCTGACTCTCTGTTTAAATCGAACACGTTTCAAAGATTAAAATAAGAGGATCTGTATTGCAATATATAGTCAGGCAACATTGAGAGCACTCTTTAACCCTCAGATACAATCAAGACTGGTTTGGGAATGTATTCGAAAATTGAACAACCTGACAGATCAAAATAGAACCAATTTGCTGTGAGCACCCGGACATGTTGCAATTAAAGGGAAGCGAAAAGACCGATGAATTAGCAAGAAAGGAATCATGGGCTTCATATATTGGGCCAAAATCTTTGGGAGTGTCTAAGAACACAGCACGAGAACACGTAAGGAGTTGGGTCAAGGAAAAACACAAAGAACACTGGAATAATACAACTAAACAAGGGAAAGACCTTTATTAAGAGTACCATCAAAAAAGAAAATCGATGAACTATTGCATCTCAGTGTTTTTCTTTTTTTTGTCTAGCACCTACCTCTGATCTTGTAACGTACCGTTTGTGGGAAAATCTATTTTAGTAGTTAATTTCAACTTAGAATTTATATTGAATAAATTTTAATTTCTACCGTTAACTAATTCTTTTATTTAATTCATCGCATTGCCGACGCGCGCATTAATTATTACCGAACTTATTTCATAGGGTCCTCTCCCGCGCCACACATTCAATGCACGCACGCTTGGTTCCCCACGAACGTCGCTTGCATGGGAATCTCGGTCACCTATATAAGAGTGCCCGTTTCACACGATCGAGGCAGATCCCCGCCTCCAAAGCTATTATATCGTAGTCGTCCTCTGGGTGCACGGCAGTGGCTTCTCGTCTCTCCCCGCGTGGCTAGAGACTGCAATCGTCCTCTGGGTGACACAGCCTAGCTTCCGCTATCCGCAGTCTATGTGGTCATCTAGTCATGATACAGTCTAGCTTCCGTTGCTTGTTTGGTTAGAGATTGTAGCCGTCCTTAGGGGGTGGCACAACCGAACTTTCGGTTTTTAGTCCGGTTATACACCGTAGTCGTCCTAAGGGATGATGCGAAGTAACCATTCTCCAAACGGGTATCAAGGCGCGCGCCCCGTCTCGGTAATTCAATGTAATTCACGTTATAATTATTTTTGATGCGCCCTGTACATTGTATGCCCGATATCGTATTTGCTGTCCCCTTCGTAGATATATATTTGATAATTTTGCCCGTAAAACAAACGACCGTTTTGCTATTTACTCATTGTATATAATATTGTCGAATCGTTCTTGTTGATGTTGATTGTAGTTTGCAAATACTCACCTGTGCTTTCGTGCATTATCCTTTTTTCTGTGTTACAATTGTTAGAGGAGTAAAACACAAAACCACTTGTTTGTTTCACTGATTCACTTCACATTGCTGCGTACAAATAATATTAGAATCCTGGATATTCACTCACGAACTGAAGCTACATCAATTAGGGTAGATTTTAAATCATTTATTGCACGACGATAAATAATTTTAGCGCGCTAGGAACTACGCAGGATCATCGCTTGTATAGATAAACAAGTAAGCAAAGGAGCAAGGTGAGCATCTTAATAAATAATTAAAAGCAGCATAAGTCGCGAAAAACAGTCTTTAGAATCTTTTCGAAACAAACTTACTATTGTTTCTCTTCGATGTGTAGGCAACTACACAACATTTATTCGTATGACCATCAATTTGAGTAATTCAGTTTTCATTACAATGAATAATTAACAAATATAAATAATTATCATTAATTACCGATGAAAATGTTTTAATAACTAATAAAGTGAAATAACATGTCAATATATTTTCAGTTACTTGCAATATTTCGTACTCAATTAAGTCCGTTTCAATTCTTTGAGGGACTATTGCTGTATTGTTTACCAAAGCTTTGTATTGACCAATTGCTTCATATATATATTTTTTTTTTATATTCTCATCAAAATTCCTATCGTCCCACCATATATGCAGCTATTATTTCTAGTATTAGTCCTTTATATCGCTGAATGGACCAGCATTCCTAAGCTACCGAGAAAAAATGTGACACTTTCCCGGACTAAAACCGAAATGATGGTCGCCGTATCTGTAAAGATCACAGCCGACGAGCGAAAAGCATAAATCAAGCAATAAATAAAAAAAATACCGCCCTTTCTAAAGGAGAGAGGAAGAAGTAGAAGAAAACATTGAACGCCGCCGAGGCAAGCGTCCTACATTCATAGCGGGAACACTCCGTTCATATTTCGCGGATATTTCCAAATAATTTAACTTTTTTTTTCTGGTGGAGGCGACGGCGATTCTTCTACCAGTCGAGCAGTCATGCGCGCGGTCGCTTTACCCCCCGAGTTATTTATTTGGAGAAATAAAATACAGCATGGAGATTTATGAGTATCTAAATACAGTTGGACACAAGTCTGCACTCCGGACGACCATTAGCGGTCACACTGATGACAATAAATGCGACTCCATAAATTTCGGGCCGCCGCGACGGAGAGCTATATACGGCCGCCCGAAAAGTGGAAGCGAGAGGATGCACGGAGTAAAGTTTTGGGAACGGAACGTGAGGATGTAGACGTAGTACTACGGGGAGTTGCGCGCGACGCTCCGGAAACTTTTCGCGTAGATAAGCTGGGAGTTATGGAGGTGTGATGATAAGGGATGATCATTTACATGCTTAGTGTTGGGGATATTGTAAATTTTTATAGAAAATTTCCGGTATTATGGAGCGTATGGGATATTAAAATATTGAATGAGAATTCTTGGTTGAGGTTCTGAGGATTAAATAAAAAAGGAAAGCATGATGCGCCAAAGGAGATTTTAGCATAATAAGTAGGCCAGGAAACATTGTTTATCTCATAATAAACGGCAGAATGTACGCGTTGAATAAACGTTTAATATTGGTTTATATTCAGTATAATAAATGATAAAATGTTGTTTTTTATAGCGATTATATTTAGCTGAAGTGATTACTATCCCTTTAAGCCAAGTATGGGCAGCCTTTGACATGTTGTGGGCCAAACTGTAGTGTGCAAATACGTTCGCGGGCAGCGTTTAAAAGTAGTGCATTTTAAAGTAGTGTTGTAGTCGAATAGACTTAGAACACAAGTTCTTATGGTGGATAATGCAATGAAGGACTATCAAATCATCTTTTTGCACATTTAATTCAGTTGCTTTTTCATACAAAATCCGATGAAACCTTTACGTAAGCCGACCATAGAAGGTGCACCATCTGTGCATATACCAACTAATTTTGATCATGGCAAACCAAAACTTGTGAATACCTTTTCAACTTCATTAAAAATGTCCTCTCTTGTAGTGGTTCCCTTTTAGCGGCTGTAAAGCAAGCAATTCCTCAGTAACAGTGAACTATTTATCAACACCTCGAATAAATATAGCTTGTTGAGCTGTGTCAGACAAATCGGTGCTCTCGTCTAATGCTATGGAAAATGATTCAAAACCAGCCATACGGTCAGTCAAAGTTGTTTTTTATATCATTAGCCATCATTTCTATACGTGGCGGGCAACAGTTCGTCTTGACAAACTAATTTTTTCAAATTCATTTTTCTTTTCGGGGCACAAAACACTGAAAATTTCTAACATACACTCCTTGATATATTCTCCTTCGGCAAATGGTTTTAATGACTTTGGCAATTTTGAACTAACTATAAAACTAGCTTTCACAACATTATGAGTTGTGTTCTTTGTTTATGAAACATTTGCTGCTATTTTTCCAAATTTGCGGTAAGCTTCCGGATTTTGTCTTTTCTTATTTGTCCTATCAGTGAGTGCAGCATAGGATGCTTAGTTGAGTAATGCCTCTTTATATTGAATTCTTTCATCACTGAAATGGGTTCATTGCACAGCAAACAAAGGCCTTGCCATTTTGCAAGATAAAAAGAATTCTTCAGTCCATTTTTCTTGAAACTGGCGACCCTCTGCATCTACTTTTCGTTTCTTTTCACCAGACATAATTTTCGTGTACTTTTCGTTCGATAAACTTAATAATTAGTAAGCACTCAAGATGCACACAAAGTCACAAAGCAAATTGACGCCACTAGCAGTTCGCTAGGATATCGCTTGTCGAAGTTATCACCTCGGTAGCTCAAATAGAACTAAACTAAAGTTCGGGGCATCCACCCGCTTATATAGGTAAAATGAAGGAATGATCTAGAATCGTCTAGTGTAGAACATTTGAGAAGCTATAATCTTTTGTTGCGCCGCTAGTGAGGCGGCGAACATCAAAGGCTTGCCGCCTCACTCTTTGATGATCGCGCCACTCGGCTTGCACGCTCACTTGATTCCGCAGGAGCAAGCGACAAATCCCATATCACTCGATCTTCCTCATTTGGAGTGAGTATGAGTAAGTAGTGTAATATTTTTTTTAATTGGGTTTTTAAAATGTCTCGCGAGCCGGATCAAATCTTACAGGGAGCAGATCCGGCCCGCGGGCCGGTTGTTGCCCACATATGCTTTAAGCGCTTCTGTCGTATATATTCGTCCTACGATCACATAGTAACATATATCAAGCCACTTAAGGGTTACAAGTGCACGCCTTTTTGCCTTGTTTGGATATCAACAACGTAACACTAGACATAGTCTATATTACGAACCATTTCCTCCTTTTAATTTCCAAACCGTTCACCAAGAATGAATTATGAGTGTAGAGAGATGAGAGATAAGGACCAATGACAATTATTGACACACAAAGTATTTGCAAGTGTTTTCTATTCCTACTTGGAACTGAATCTGGGATCTACAGCGGGGTGAGAAAGACAATGATCGTCCTTTCACTAGGAAAATATGCATTCTTTCACGGGGCAGCATACACAATATTGCATTGTGCATCTGAAATCAATCGGAGGGTTTATGAAAACAAGGGGATCTACATACTATATTGCAGCGAACAGTCAGGCGATATTGAGGATACAAGTGTACCCTAAGATTCAATCAAAATTGGTTTGGGAAAGTATTCGACAACCCAGTAGCCTGACAGACCTCAATGAGGTCACTTTGCTGTGGATGTCCGGTCAATTGGCAATCGAAGGAAACGAAAAAGCCGATGAGTTAGCAAGAAAAGAATATACAGATCCAAAACTTGCTCTAGAAAATGTCTAAAATCACAGCATGAGAGCAGATAAGAAACTGGGTAATAAAATTTGGCAGAATTCATGGTAAGACCTCTACTAAAGGACAACTGATAGCCTTTGCTTAAATTAAGCTTTAGAAATATGTTTGCTAGAGTTTTGGAAAATGCGCAAAACATTTTGGGATGGTTTTTCTTTCAATTCCAAACAGTATGTGCCTAAAAGATGATCTTAAATAGAATACCGCAAATAATTTATTTACTCTTATTCATTATAAATATTATCTCCATAAATTATTCTTTTTGCGAATAAAGTAGCTGTTCTATTAACACTCTAAACACATCGGAGATGTAGAAGTAAAAATAAAACATATTTTCTTTAGAAATAAGAAAAAAGCCTAAAAGAAGAAAGAAGTTTATAAAATGCTTTAAAAATGTCCCAAGAACTTAAAGTAAATTAATTTTGAAACACTCTAACTTTGGAAATTGAAAATCTCAAAGCTTTCAACTTAAATAATTAATAATCAATCAAGGGACAATCAATAAGGTAAGTAGGAGGTATTAATTAGGGGCACTTGTACAACTTCATAATATTACTCGTTTGTGAAAATGTTTAAAATGGCCTCTCCCCAATCCTTGCGATTTTTTTCACCTGTTTGGTTTTCCAACTGTCTGAAATGTAAAGTATTTTTTTCGTGCATCTCCGTTCCTCCCTATTTGATAGCAAAGTCATGCATCAATGATTATATCACAAAAAAACAGTAAGGAAATGGTTGCTTCAGTTTTTGATGTTTAACGTTATCCCATAGCCTATTTGATGTCACACACAGGAATTATCTAAGAGAGATATACACATCACTTTAAAAAATGTTCGATTGACAATATGCAGTTTTTTTCAAAGTTATCCTGACGGTTGTAATAGAACCACTGCCGAAAAATCGGATTAGAGCAATCATATAGAATAGACGATGGAAGTAGCCCAAATGCCAACTTATACTCTAATTCATCGTCAACAATTCCATATTATGGTGTATCCAAATCCAATTTTGGTTAAGATGTATGCAGTGTTCTAATTTCAAATGCAGCAAAATTTACGTCTATCCATAGGACTGCAAGTATGGCAATCACGGCGGCAATATCTTCTTTTCAGTCATTGGCATTAAAAGCTCTTCTGGGCCTACCTCTCCTATACATTGCTGTAGAAAGGGAGGCCACATTCGCAGCATTTCCCCTATGGTACATAACGAATCAGTCGTCACATATTTCATGTCTGTATGGCCAACAAACTGCTGCAATCGATTAACTCCAACGGCATCTGGGAATGCTTTCGAACATGATGTATCCTCCGCCAATGATTGATGCATACTTTACTACCTCCTTTTTAAATAGAGGCAAATGGAGATTTAACGAAAAAACACTAACGCAGGGAGACACCTGCTGGTTTACGGACAGTTCGAAAACCAAACAGGATGTGGGCGCAGGGATATTTGGTCACAATCCAAGAGTCAGCTTGGGTAACAACCATCTTTCAAGGTGAAATCTGTGCCATTGGGATGTATGCCAGAGATTTTGGATAAAAACTACACACATAAATCAATAAAGCTTTCGGTGACAGTCAGACGGTGTTGAAGGACTTAAAAGAGGTACTTAATTGAATCTAGGAACTCATCTGGAGCTGTAAGCATACTGTAAATACTTTGGGGATAGCTAACAATCTGTCCAAATCTGGGTACCTAGGCACCCACTCATTCTCGGAAATGAGGAAGCAGGTACACTTGCGAAGTAACTTCACTGAGCAAAACTTATCATTGTCATACCACCATAAGCCAAACAGCAAATAAAATTCTGGGAAAATCAGAACTAACTTTACGGTCAAGTTCAAGCCGTGGAAAGACAATTGTCACGATAATAGCCACTATGAATTCAGAAAATACTTATACAGAATTGGCCTATCGGATGATACTAAATGTTGACTGTCTTTAGAAAGCAAAAAGGCAATTGAGCTTGAGATTTTCTGCCAAGGCCTTGCCGCTATAGGAATCGGGTATGTAACTTTTGGGAAAGTTGATTCTTCTCTAGGAGACCTGGAAACAATCTCATTCAGCAGGAAGTTGAGCTTAGAATGGGTTGGGTTCTTTTTGCGAGATAGAAGCCAATTTGTAACTACCTTGTACAGTAACGAGAATTCCATAAATACTTTTGCTTATGACAAATTATTAATTAATTTACGTGTACCTCAAGCTTCCATATCCGTCCGATACTCTTTTCTTTATTGTTTACTAATGATTTCCATTCGCAGATTGACTGGGCGTCGGCTACTCTTTATGCAGATGGCGGCTTTGGTAGTTGCAGGCGGGGTTACAGATGATCTGAATGATGCTTACGATGAGGTACTTGACAGTGTATCTGCATGATTTAACAGAAATACACTTCATGTTAATGGAAACAAAAGTGTGTATTTAAGATTTCCACTTTATTAATATCAACCTCCGCAAGGCTTCTTTTTAAATTTATCAATAAATAATAATAATAATAATCTTTATTTCCCTTCTCACAAAAAAACAAAATAACAATAACTATATACATGTTGTACAACGAGAAGAAAAAAGAGGCGGAGTTCAGTTACTGCTACAGAGCAGCATCTGTTCTTCCACTCAACCCTAATCAATTTAATTTACCAGTAATAAATGTATATATAATAACTTAAAATTAAACTCAAACTATTACTTGGTAAATGGCAAGATCACAAAAATGTAAAACTATCCACCCTGTTGTCTAATGAATAGTTGCTGACGTAATTTATTCTTAAATACATTCAATAAGCGTTCTTTTTTATATCCATTGGAATGTTATTGTCTGAACACGTTATGCGATAAGTAAAACATCTCCTGAACTGTGCGGAGTGGTGTATAGGAGGAGTTAGTGCTCCCTTAAAACGAACTTTTAGTTTGTGGACATCGGTCCTGAAAGTGATATTTCTATACAAATAGCGCGGTTTCTGAGTAAGTGTGAGTGAAACAGAGTGGCCGCGTGCAAGAGCCTGCGATGCTTCATATTCAGCCATCCAACCTCCGACAACTTATGCGATATCCACGAGCAACGTCTAATATCAAAAATCAAATCTAAGACAAGAATTTTGTACTTTTAGAATTTTACGAATACTATTTGATGTAATACAAGAATCATATAGAGTGTCACAATAGTTTATGTGGGATAAAACCAACGATTCACACACGATTTTTTTTCATTTTTTGAGACAAAACACGTCTACTAGCATAAATCATCCTCAAAGCAGCGTATGATCTCCCGACACATTAATTAACATGATTAACAATGTCTAAATTATCATCAAGCAAAACCCCAAGATTTTCAACAGTACCTTTTAACGGAATATTTCTACCATCAATGACAATTTTTAACATAGAACGATACACTGAATCACTTCTAGCCTTTTTAGGACCAAATAGGATGAGGTCGCTTTTTACAGAATTCAAGTACAAAGAATGTTTTCTAGATACAATATTTAAATTTTTTCTATGTCTGAGTTAATATAAGAACAAGCATTATTAATCTCCTGAATAGGGAATGAGTAATATAGCTGTGTATCGTCAGCGTAAAAATAATATTTGCCTTTGTTTATATATCTAACAATGTTGGATGTGTAAATTGTATATAGAAGGGTACCTAAAATAGACTCTTGCGGGACACCGGATCTTATGGGCAAATACGAAGAAAATCGATTATCAATACGAACACACTGAGTTCTTCCAATAAGGTAATTATGCAACAAGCTGACAGAAGTAGAAATAATGATCAACTTACCAAAGTTGATCGCACTAAATTTTTTAGGAGGATAGGTGTATGAGTTACTCGACTGGAAAGTCCATTGCGAGAATCTCATTCCCAAAGTTAATTCTTTGTTTCATAATTTAAGATCGGTGTTCCTTCACTTGTGGTATTATGTTTTGAGGTGACTGTACCTTGTTTAAGGACGTTTTTAGTTTTTTTAATCTTTATTCTCGAATTAACTCTCTACGCGTATGGTAATAGCAATAAGTTTCAAATTAACAAAGACAAACATGACCATAACACCAGATATAAGGATGATTTGGGTATCCCCAAGTCCAAATTAACATTACATCTGCTGTCGCCACAGTTTCTTGCGATTAAAATTTTCAACAAAATTCTTAAAAAATTAAAGAATCTCTCCCGAATACGTTTTAAATGGCATGTACGCGAACTTTTGATATTGAATGCCTTGAAGAATTTTTAAATTTTAGATTTACTTAAGTTTTATTTCATTTACCAGTAACTTTTTTTTGCTTTTTCTCTGTGTACTTATCCAGTCATCTTTATATACAATGACATGTATTTGTTTTCATTATTAACAGATACACTGTAATAATTTTTATTACTTTTCTTCAACTTTGTACTACTTATTTTATGTTTTTAACTTTAAGTAGTTTATTTAATTTTATTCTTACTACTAATATGATTAGTGTAATTTTATATTATTATTGTTTTTTCTTACTATTCCTTAAGCAATGTTGATATAACAATACTAGTCTTTAATTGTCACCATGTGCTTCGTTCTTCTTATTTCTTTTTTTCGCTTTCTAAATTTTGCTGCCTGTCACAGTTGCTTTTTATATTTAATTAAATAAAGTCAAATTTATTTTTTTTTAGTCATAGTTTTTTTTTTGTAAACTAGGTCCTTTTTTGTTTGACTTCCCCTACATCTGCATGTATTGATCTTTCGGGAATAAAATTTACTTTACTTTACTTTACCTTAAAGGCCTGAACTTGTTGGATGAAGTATAAGATAACATTCGATTTACAGTTGGACGGTTAACCAAACTATGCCAATGCTATCTCTCGCTAATCATTAGTAATGTAATTCAAATGCACTGTTGCTGTGTTACGATATTATTGCTACATGCATTAAAATCAGATACCTCGTAAATAGATTTCCAATCAATATCCGCCAAGAACGGAAAACTCCCTAGTCTTATAAGAATTTTCACCAGCAAATAAATGGGGCACGTAACGTAACACACGTTTCCGAAGCATCTCGTCTCCTGATTCGGCTACCCTAGGCAGTCCATTAAATCACGTGACACACTATTATTAATCTACCACGTCTCGTGCTAATATCGAAAAGATGAATCGATCCTAGCGCTTTTTGATAAGTCCATGATTTATACCCGTTATTTTGTAGTTTCGGCGTGTTGCTCTAGGTGGCTTTTTTAACGGCAATAAATTTCCGGCGAAGTTTCGCGAGCAAGCGCAAGTTCACCATCTGTTACACGGTGTAAGGAGATAATCATAACTTTTTTCTGCACATATATTACTACATGCTGCTGGTAGTGTAGTTTTGTTTTCGTCTAGGGGCTATGTACGGCGCGCACGCCGGGAGGTATCACAGAAAACTTGTTTTGATAAAATATAGATGCACTATTTTAGCGTTTCTTTCACGATGTAATAAAACGTATCTAGTTATATAATATATTTTATACACATCTCTACGTATACCAGACACATACGTGCATCAGTTTCTGCTGGACTCGTATATATGAGTCCTTATTTGCTGCCAATATCTACTAGGTCGTTTCGTACGAGACTGCCACAGTTGACATGTACGGATATAAGCGATGATGTACGACTTTGCTTGCTGTGGGAGGGCGTACCGAGTTCATCCTAGTTCAGCAACTTTACAAGTATTTTTCTTACGACAATGCCTTTTTCTGTATGTAACAATTGAAATTGCTCGCCGTTAGACATTGTGGCAATATAAAAGTAGGTACCGCTGCAAATGTGTACTTCCCTTCATATCTGCTGAAATTGCAGAAGGCGTTCTCGGAATTCTTCTCCTTATATATGAACGTGTACTTTGAAAAATTCTATTATTCTAGTGGAAAGCAATGTAACAATGATGTTTTTCGATTTAAGTTGATGTTGTCGACTTCTTTTATTTTTTACACGCACTAACATGAAAATATTTACGTAATATAAGAAATATAACAATATCTTTGTAGTAGAGCAACGTGACATGAAGTGTCTAGACACACTGCAGCTTCTTAATGTTTTGTATTTAATCTCCCATTTTCTATGCATTAAATTACACCAACCATTGCAATACTGGTATTCTGTACTAATTTGTATAGATCTGGCTGGTTAATCGATTTAAGCTTCTGGAATATTTTTTTTACTTGCCAAGCATTGCATTTTTACATTTAGAATCTTGCATTAACACAAGGTGGTTAGTTGGTTAGTAAGTGATAGCATCTGCATGCTGTTTCGTCCCACTGCGACCACTAGATTCATCCAACAAATTTAAGTGAATAATATTGTTCTCAGATTTCTAGGGAAGGGTCAGCCTTTTCGAAGGTTACATACATGATTCATGTAGTAGCAAGACAGTGGCAAGGTATGCTCAACTGTCTCCTAGTCTACTAAACCCAGTCGGCATTCAGTTTCATCAGAAAGCCCGATTCTGACGAGATGCTTTCTAAGTTTACACTGACCTGTAAAGACCGAGACAATCACCCTGGCATTTTTACGTGAAGTTCCAGCAGTTCCTTGGTTCTGGCATGACTAGATGTAATAAGCTCTTTCGCATGCACCAAACCAGGACAATTGTTCCAATATTGGGGCATTTTCTGATTTTCCCAGATTTTGATATGCTAGCTAGCCACCGTAGGTGCTATACTAATGTCTGGTCAATGAAATTGCTCCACAGCATTCTTTCTGCCAAGGATGCCTACCCCTTCTCAGAGTAGGAATAGATCATTAGCCATTACCAATGTGTTTAGGGTGCGTTTACAGCTCCATATCAGTTTTGAGTTGCATTTCAACATTCTATTACACAGTCTGCAGTGGGCAGCTCCAGTGTTTACCCTAATTTTCTGAAAATGCTCTCTCAGTCCCGTTAGAAGACCTGTAGTAGTTCTGCCGTTTTCTTCTTGGATGCTCCTTGAGAAAGGTATTTTCATGAATTTGCTTGGCTTTATGTTCTCGAGTTCTTTATGTTTTCTTTGGACCGAACTCCTATCACGTGGCTTTTGGTCTCTGTTCAGATTCGCTTCTTTTCCTACTATTGCCTGGGCTTCTTTGTTTGCTTCGTTTGTCCAATAGCTGAGTACCACAGCAATTATTCTATTGCAGTCTTTATGATTATACACTTCTCGAATATATTCCAACCAGTCTTAATTATAGTTTGCGATTGCCCTTTGTTCATCTAGCTGTCTGTTGCAATGCAGATCCGTGGCATATTTTCGTAGTGGAAGGATGATGTACACTGTGACACTGTATTTCCCACTTGCTGCAGATTTCAGCTCCTATGCGATTCCTAGTTTTTAATTCGCCTGTAAATCAGATTAATTCATCAATCTCGTTCCTGTATTTGGATTGATTCCAACTTATCCCATCTGTGATCTGTTCTTGGTGAGAGTTTCAACAACAAGGAGTAACTGTCGGCACAAGGAATTAGGATCTCATATGGCAATAGCTGTCTGGACTAAGGAATTTATGACTATGTTCTTCTGAAGCGAATACATTGCAATTCGACAAAACACGAATAAGACATTCAAGGAAGGATCGGAATATTTTATTAGGTTAAATTTGAGGTAAACGGAATGTCTGAAAGAACCATGTTAGCAATGTTTGAAGAATATCTTGGAAAGGAATACTACCATTCCATTCGACCTCCATGATAAATTTTAAGGAATTGTGTTGAGAATTAAATTATGTGGTAAAAGCATTTGCCCATTCGACTAGATTATCAAAATGCTGTCAACGTATTAGAATCAGAACCTCTGATTTCTAGCAATTTTAGATTAGGATTTGTTGCCCACATGCCTTCTGATAATCTGATATGTTTACAACAGTGAGCATACGTATACTTTATCATTAGTTAATTAATATAAATAAAATGCATACTAGCTTTAATGGTCTTGAAAGGCATCTTGCACCAAAAAGGATATAACAACATAAAAGCAAACAGAAAAATACGTTTGACGCATCCATAGTAACTTAGTTATCGGAACTATTTGAATAATGGGAATAAATATGTGATCTCTTGTTTATTTTGATAACCAATGTTTTAGAATTGACTAAAATTCTAAAACACGTAATTTATAAATACACGTCCGTCTCTCCCGGAGGTTGGCTAGTGAATTCTTTTGAATTGGAATTCTGTAACAGACTTCGATAGCGATTGTCTTTCGTCAGGGGGGCAAACTGCTTTTGAAAAATTTCGTTACTTTCACCAAAATGAAGAGAATATAAGATATTTAATACATGAGAATGCCCATATGACTAAATGGAACTATGGAATGTTTACACTAAATTGAAATAAATAATTATTGCAAAATTCTGGAATCAACTTACATTTACATATTATAAAATAGAGGTACGTGTTTCTACATTATGAGAAGAATACATTTAAAAAATTTCAATACTTATTACTATGCTAAATCTTAAAATTAATAATTGTACCAAGAGTATGCAACCTTGCATACACGTCAGTTTTTGACCAAACAGAATTCCAGCGATTTTCCCTGTCTTCTTTGTTGACATATCAGCGCACTTGGATTGAAAAATGAAACTTGATCCAACGTTGATGTGTCAATATCTGTTATAAAAATATACTATTTTAATTGTAATATTTAATTTCGATGTGTAGGTATTTCAACTACTGATCATATTTACTTCCTGAAGGGAACACTATGAAATACCTGGAGGACTTGCCAAATGCAGAGATTTCCTACATCTCTGGACATCGTCTGGCTGCCCATTGCTACATTTTATATTCTTTTCTTGTTATATCCTTTTTATTTTTTAAAACATATAAAAGTAAAACTAGTAACTTTACACTTAAACCATATCAAAAGATTAAACCATGACAATATGTTCGTTCTTTAGTAATAGTGTTGTGGAGAAAAAAAAAACACTTCTATTTATGGGCATTACTGGTTTGGCACCTCACAATATTAAAACAGTTATATGAAATTTTGTATTTAGGCACCAACGAGATGTTGGGTATCTATAAAAGGATTATTAGTCCGCACCTCTTTAAAAATATCATACCCATACCAACTACATCCGCTATGGTTGAAATTAGTTGAAGAACTTGCAAGTTCAGAAGTATCAGATACGAAGCTGGGCATTTTATCGTTCAAATAACAACTCCTAGGAGATGTACGTTGTAGGGAAAGGAAACAATTAGAATTTGTTGAAAATGTAATGTTCTCTTACACGCTATTAGCTAGAGAAGGTCTCTTAAACACCAAACAACTTCTAATTCATCATGAGTGCGGGTTAATTAGAGAGTTGACTGTATGTAGTACATTTATTGGACCGATGTTATTTAAATCATCTTATTTTCTATCTGCTGAAACAGCTTAAGTGAACCTTCAGCACCGTATAACAAGGATTTGTTGACAATATCATCCACCACCAGAAAAAAAGGCGTTTAAATGAAAAATTCACCGAAACTGAAATAAATTTTAAATTCACGCCATCTTTAAGGTAAAACATTACGGAAAAGAGAAGGCGCCCGTCAAGGGACCACGAAGATATGAAACCAGGGGAGTGGTAAAAGGAGGAACTGAGGTATCCTCGTCCCGGCTTTTTTGCGATATAATTTCGGTATCATATCATGCCGTAAAGAATAAGATTGCAGATTAAAACTTCCTCCGGCAGTATAAATTCAATGGGGCGCATTAGGGATAATTTGTTATGAAAGTGCTCAACTGAAAGCTCTTATACAAGCGCCCGTAACTAGGTTAAGCTTTTAGTTAGACGCTGGGCATGGATGACTTTAAAAGCTATTTAAGGATTTACATAATAAAAGCGAGCTCCTGGACTAGATAACTTATCTCCCTTGAAGATTTTCCGCGGGGAAGGAGGGGATCGTACCCCCGCGACCGGTCGGATTATTTATTAACAGACTGTTTTGGGTGTTTTATTTCGCCATCGTAAATAAAAACATCGTGAAGATGTTTCACGTTTTACATATTTCCGCCTACCGAGTAGGAAGATGCACGACTGAGCGTTTCAGTTGTGTTAAACGGATGAAGCATATTATATAAAATAGCTCGCGGCGCTAACCTGCGAGCAATTATTGTGAAGTTTCCTTTACGTATAAAAACTTTGTACTTAAACTCCACTCCAGCACGCTTTATGTGACGGAATTCAGAGTAAACGTTACCATGCTACGTTCTGTAATATAAACTATTAGTAGTAAGAGGCTTTATGAAGGTGAAAGCTCTTTATTTGTTAGGAATCGATTTCGTTAAGTATTGTCTTGAATTTTACTTGAATAAAGATATATTTTACCTTAAACATTCAACCTAAGGTCATTATAGATTATTTTATATTCCATTACACTAAATACATATTTAAAGAATTTAAACTCCACTTTAATCTTATAACGTAAACACTAATGCACACACGCCAGCAAGAGTATTATCTAACAATAGGAGGTCAGCAGTAGTAAAGTTATTTCGTGATGTTTCTTTGATGACACTCAACGTAGAAAAAAAAAACTTGGTGTCAATAAGACTTCTTGTGCTGGTGAGGCAGTAGGGAAAGTTCATAAGCGGAGATTTTATGAGATTTTATAAGATAGCGGACCACAACAAATGACGTTATTAAGTAGGGTCGTTTCTGCTCGATTGTTGCTTTTAGCTCCCCGATTATTTTTTTTCCGTAAATTGCAATAATCTTTAAAACGGAAATATAGATCTGAGATAATATAAAAAACTGTATCAATGATTTCAGCTCAATAAAGTAGACCTAAAATCTTTTCCTATTTTTTTTTTCGTATCCTACAAATTATATTTGCCGATAACAATATTGAAATTTTGTTCACTTACAAGGGAACACGGCGGTGTCCCCCTCTGATTTCGATGAAACTTAACAGATCGAAAGAGTACCTTAAAATAAGAGACACGTATTTTTTTTATCGGCGTATCCGCACGATTTTGGGGTACAGCCCCCTCCAAAGTTTGGACGATTTTTCAATTTTTGCAAATATTTCCTAAATTATAACAGATATTAAATTTTCTTCTTAACATAATTTGCAGCATATTGCATGGCCCTAAGGGTGGCGTCGTCCATATTCGCAAAAAGTTAATAACGGGGTACCCCGTACCCCCCATTTTTTACATTTTTTCTTTTTCTTATTCATCAAAAGAAGACCGATTTTACATAGAATACGATGATGTATAACAAGTTTAGAAAATTAATAATTGTAAAAATAGAAAAATAATAATAAAGCTTCAAAATTAATAAACTTGTCTATTGATATAAATCAATGAACTATAACAGAAATAAGTTTTTATCCTTAACATAATTTCCCAGCATAATACATGGTCTCAAGGTAGATATCTTCATAAAAAGCTAATAACGGGGACGGGTACCCCATACCCCCGCATTTTTTTAATAATAAGTTTATTCATTATTCATCAAAAAAAGATCGCTTTTACATAGAAAACGGTGATGTATAATAAATTTAGAAAATAATGAATGAAATGAAAAATAATTGATGAATAATAAATAAACTTATTATTAAAAGAATGCGGGGGTATGGGGTACCCCGTCCCCGTTATTAGCTTTTATGAAGATATCTACCTTGAGACCATGTATTATGCTGGAAATTATGTTAAGGATAAAACTTATTTCTGTTATAGTTCATTTGATTTATATCAATAGACAAGTTTATTAATTTTGAAGCTTTATTATTATTTTCTATTTTTACAATTATTTAATTTTTCTAAACTTGTTATACATCATCGTATTCTATGTAAATCGGCCTCCTTTTGATGAATAAGAAAAAGAAAAATGTAAAAGAATGGGGGTACGGGTACCGTCCCCGTTATTAACTTTTTGCGAATACGGACGACGCCACCCTTAGGGCCATGCAATATGCTGCAAATTATGTTAAGAAGAAAATTTAATATCTTTGTAATTTAGGAAATATTTGCAAAATTGAAAAATCGTCCAAACTTTGGAGGGGCTGTACCCCAAAATCGTGCGGATACGCCGATAAAAAAAATACGTGTCTCTTATTTTAAGGTACTCTTTCGATCTGTTAAGTTTCATCGAAATCGGAGGGGGACACCAGCCGGTGTTCCCTTGTTAGATAAAATCAACTGATATCCTTGTCGTAATTATAAAAACAACTAACACAAAAAAAAACTAAGACAACTTAGCTTTTGGCAGAGTAACACAAATGTAAATCAGCAGCTCACGTGAGTTAATTCATAATTATTTGAATCTGATATTAATGATGCGGCAAAAGAGTTCGATTGATGGTGCAACAATAATTACATGCAGAAGAAGTGATATGACAGTAAGACAATTGCTAAGACCCGGTATCAAGTTGTAGCGATATCACCAGAAAGCTGATTCTAGAAGGCGAATGGTAACAATTGCAGCTTCTACAATCAACGAAAACACAGAAGTGAAATAAAGAAAAAATACGCAAAGATTGCAAGTTTTTTACAGTGAGGAAAAAAACAAATTAATGTATTTCTGCTATTAACTGTAATAATCAGGAGTAATTTTTCCCAAGAAACATTTTTCTCCTCACGCTTTTCATCCTCCCGCTTGCCGGGCGGGTGCTTTACCAATTAAGCTATTAGAGGACGAGATTCGAGCGCTCTTACGGAAACTAAGTCAATATTAGATCTTGAAAGGCCGACAGTACGGCAAATATGCAGAGATTGCAAGTTTTTTACAGCGAGGAATTAACAAATTAATGTATTCCTGCTTTTAACTGTAATAATTAGGAGTAATTTTTCCCAAGAAAAATTTTTCTCCTCACGCAGAATTCGAACCTTCATCCTGCCGCTTTCCGGGCGGGTGCTTTACCAATTAAGCTATTTGAGGACGAGGTTCAGACGCTCTTACCGAAACTAAGTCGATATTAGATCTTGAAAGGCCGACAGTACGGCAAATATGCAAAGATTGCAAGTTTTTTACAGTGAGGAAATAACAAATTAATGTATTCCTGCTTTTAACTGTAATAATTGGAGTAATTTTTCCCAAGAAACATTTTTCTCCTCACGCAGAATTCGAACCTTCATTCTGCCGCTTGCCGGGCGGGTGCTTTACCAATTAAGCTATTTGAGGACGAGGTTCGGACGCTCTTACCGAAACTAAGTCGATATTAGATCTTGAAAGGCCGACAGTACGGCAAATATGCAAAGATTGCAAGTTTTTTACGGTGAGGAAATAACAAATTAATGTATTCCTGCTTTTATGTAATAATTAGGAGTAATTTTTCCCAAGAAACATTTTTCTCCTCACGCAAAATTCGAACCTTCATCCTGCCGCTTGCCGGGCGGGTGCTTTACCAATTAAGCTATTAGAGGACGAGTTCGAGCGCTCTTACGGAACTAAGTCGATATTAGATCTTGAAAGGCCGACAGTACGGCAAATATGCAAAGATTGGAAGTTTTTTACAGTGAGGAAATAACAAATTAATGTATTCCTGCTTTTAACTGTAATAATTAGAAGTAATTTTTCTTGGGAAAAGTTCTCTCTCTATTCAATAGATCTACAGTAAATTCCGACATCTGTTTCTTTAGAAACTCCTCTGTCCGTCTCTGTTCCGGTGACTTTTGCCACCAACCTCTAGTCTGATTATCTATACATCCACTGATCGATTTTTTAATTTGCGAATTGGTAGTGCCGAAAGAAGGGCCAGCTCCAATGAACGACCTTGACGAACCTCGTCTGGCCAGCTCATCCTCCACTTCATTTCCTCTCATGCCGAGTGGCTAGGAACTCTAGTGTTAATTCCTTTGGATCCTCAGCTCATTTAGGGCGCTAGGCAGTCCCAAACCAGCTTAGAGTTCACACTTACGGAACTAATCGCTTTAAGTGTGGACTGTGTCAGAGAAGATAGCGAGACTTCTATCTGACTTGGTTCATCTTTCTTTGACACAATGGTGAATTACAGCAACTTCAGCTTGGAACACCGTTGTGTCTTTGCTGAAGCTTACCGAAAGAGCAGTTTTAGGCTTTTTTTGCATATATTAATAATAATAATAATTGAGTTTATTCCAAAAGCTCTTATACATGATCCTAATGGAAAAATGTCAATAAACAAGAACAGAGTACAAATAGTTATATAATACAAACAAGTTTGAATTTAAAATGTTCAGTTCACAGTAGTTTATAAATTGACTAACAACATGTTTCAGTAATTTTAATAAAAATGTAATTTTTAAATAAGTTTTAAAATGTCAGTGTGATTGTCCCTAAATGTATTAAAAAAAAATTAAGTTATAATAAACAATTTTCTGAGGAAGACAACAGTAATAAAGTTTGCCGAAACGTAAAATGAAGAGTTTGATTGTTTAAAAAAAAATTAATTCATTATATAGCAACCAGCCGCTAACTCACGAAAAAAGAAAAAACATATTATACAAACAATATAATAAGCTAGACAAACAAAAGGATATTGAAACAAGCTAGGTATAAAAAACATATTAAAACAAAGTAAAAAAATAAAAAAAACGCATATCGTAGCCGGACCCATAATCACAATGAGCGACAGAGATCAAAGTATTCCTCTTTACTGTATATTGCGCGTTGCAATAAAACATCTTTTATTTTCTTTTTAAATGTTCGCAGCGAAGTATACGCCTTATACTCAAGTGGTAAACAGTTATAGAATTTGCAAGCATTATACTGTACGGCCTTTTGATATAATGCAGTAGTATGCTGTTCCGGCTCCAGTATATGACCACTACCCCTAGTGTTGCAATCATGGTTTAGGGAAGTCAAGTTATCTTTTTCTCGATATGCAAAGCACAGAACTTCGTAGATATAAATCGATGGGACAGTAAGTATGCGTAAATCGGTAAAAGCCCGCCCTTCATGAATCCCGCAATGAAAGTCCGGCAATGCACATAATCACGCGCTTTTGCTGAACAAAAATTCTCTGCATACCGGCAGTCAATCCCCAGTGTATTATCCCTCCTCTAAGAACAAACTGAAAGCACGCAAAATAAACGGTTATCAAAATCCCACCGTCACAAAATCTAGTCAAATTACGAATGCCGAATGCCGCAAATCCGCGATAACTTCTTTGACAAGTTGGCGATGTGATCAATCCATGTTAAGGATTCATCTACAATTAACCCCAACAAGGACACATTTCTTACTGTGGTAAGAGTGGTATTAATATGTGGTGTGTACACTGTTGTTCTTATCTCCGAATCTGATTATTGCGGAGTTATCTGTAATAATGTGTAACTTATTCATTGAAAAATATTCGTAGATCTTGCAAAACACGTTAATAGCTTTATGTATCGCCGCTGATTCTGTACTTGCTGTAACTAAAATATTGGTGTCATCCGCATAATTTACTATTACAACATCTTTGTTTTCAATGTAACTAGCAAGGTCGTTAATGTAGATCAGAAACAGCGTCGGACTCACTACCGAACCTAGAGGAATGCCTACCTTAAACGCCTACCTTCCAGCTCCAACGCCATAGCCCGTTTTAGAGCCTTCTGTATATCAATTTAAGTCCGCTCTTACAGGAGTACCTGTCTCCCAGTCATTCTATCTGGCATTATAACCTGATATTTTCATCCAGGTTGAATTTTTAAACCATGGCATCACATAGCATCTCCAAAACGGATGCCTCCTTAGGTTCATCTAACAGTTTTTGATAGTCAGCACCGTGCGATTTACTTATCGGTACTTAACTATGCATAAGTTTATGTCCTGTAGATCTGGTAGTTCCTTGTATGTAAATATATAACGATGGCACACGTTATGATGGGTATAATTACCCTTGTGTGTAACTATAGAGTCATCTTGGGTCCCAAATTTCTTCCACACATCCTCCTACACCTACCTAGGACGACAGTGTTGGTTGTTTTCCGGATATGTGGGTTCCATGTATGTCTTTCAAATCATACCCCCAGATATTTCGCCTCTTTGACATATGGAACATATAGAATTTTGTCTAAAACAGGATTTGAAGAAAATTTCGCTTTAGGGCAGTATATTTCTTTCAAACATTTTAATGAAATCAAATATAGTGGAGCAATAGCAAGCTACTTGATACCAGAAAGTGTGCCAGATCGTATTTACTTCTTGTCTTGGGTTAAGAGATATGGCGTTTCTTTCAAATCTGGTTTGTTTATATCCTTTGAATTTAATAATTTTTTCCCGTTTTTGGCTATATTCAGGAAATTTTGACTCCAAATCATAAAGATATTTTTTTTGTAATACAAGTGTATGAAACATTAGAATATAATGATCATTTTCAAGCATTTATTATAACACAAACTGATGAAACACGTTGTATTTATATGAAAGAACTCATTTATTGCAATTCATTTATGTTACATACTTTGTCAGATGGTCGGAAGTGTATTCAAATGTATTTGTAAATAAATGTTTTTAGGCTGTACTTTTATACACCTACTATTATTGTAAAGTGTACTTACATATTTCGTACTTTACATCTGTTGTGAAGTTATTAATAAATATATGAATGTAAATTAGTCATATTTTGTTTTCAAACCCCAATTTGCAATTAATAAAATTTCCAAAAAATCCAAAATGAGATTACTTGAATGAACAAATTTTTTTGCTTCAAATCAACCAAAAAAAATGTTTGCATTGACGCTCTTAATTTTGTGCACTCAACCCGTTTTATTTGCTAATGTAACCATAAAGATGTATTGAAGCAAGAATTTGTTTTTGTAGTTTCAACACAATTTCGAAGATACGCTAAGCAGCAATGCTCGTTAAACAAAACATTTTTTGTTGTTGTTCTAACATACTTAGAGCTGTATTGACAAATCAAAACCAATGTTACATCAACTAAACTGAAGTGTTGCATTAACGATTAAATTTGCTTAAATTGAAATTGAGGGTTCAGTTGAATCAACGAGTCAACATTTTTAAGTTAACAAATATATTTCAACAAATCGTAAATTTTAATAATAATAATAATAAGTAGTTTATTGACAACAGAGAATACATTTTCAAAACATAACAAAATGTTATAAGAACAACTCTTAATAGTATATGCAAGAGACATATAGAAAAGAAATAGACAAAGTCCTAATCGTTCACTCTCTGATGCCAAACGGCTCGAGATCAGCGGCTTACTCGAAGTAGCTGGTTTACCTCTCAAGCCTACGACGGGTAAAATAAAAGGAGAACGCCAAACGAAGCTACCAAAACCACAACTAACTATAACTAATATATATGAATACAACAAAATTATACTGTAATAACAAATATGAGGGTATCTATATAGAATTCAAATTTAATTATAGCCATACGATTCACAATAATATTTTCGTAGTCGACAGGCGAAGGAACTCGGAAGCGACAAACGCAGATCAGATGGGACACCGTTATATAAACGGACGATATGGTAAGAAAAAGACCTTTTGAACATTTCGAGGTGATGCCGGGGCGGTGTGAGCAGTCCTCTAAATCTAATATTTATTGTATGAACGTCCGCTCTGAAAGTAATCTTTCGATAGAGATAACTAGGCTTCTTGTGAGTAATGATTTTGAAATAAAACACAGTTGCATGAAAATCAGCCCTGCGAGACATGTTGAACCAATTAGCTAGTTTAAATGTATAGGAAATATGGTCATAGCGACGAAGGCCATAAATAAAACGCAGGCATGAGTTCTGCACTCGCTGTATTCTCAATCTATCAGAACTGTCAAGACAGGGAAAATATACAAAAGTTAAAATGCGACAACACAAGTGTCTCACATAAGAGCTTCCTCAAATTTATATCCAAGCAGTCCCTACTGCCAAACAGAACCCTCAAACAGCAAAATGCACGTCTTATAAGGCAAGAAACATGTTCTTTAAACCGAAGCTTGGAATCCATGAGCAACCCCAGATTCCTGGCATGCTCTGAGATGGTTAGTGCCTCGCTGTTAACAAAAACTCGTATTTGGTCAATAACTTTAGATTTAGTTTTAGCCCTGCCAAGACCAGGACGCTAGATTTTTTGGAATAAGACGCAGCGAGTGCCGTAAAGATCGTCAGCAAATTCGTGCCAGAATCGTTATTAATCTAACAATAAATTTCGGTGGGCCGATTTAATGCAAATTGTTTGGTTGGTTATGCGTATTTTGGTTAAATCAATGCATTCCTTTCCCTCAGTGTATCACTAGTGGTTGTAGGCCTTCTAAGGTTCTTTTTCTTGTGAATGTGACAACTCGTGTTTTCTGAGCAGATTGTTTACACCATTTGTCAACCGTATTTAAAGCGATTTGCATGCGCTCCACCACAACCTTTGGAAACAGCCCTCTAACGACTATTGTAAGGTCCTCAGCAATCTCCGAGGCAATGAAACCCCTTTTCCGGTCAGCTTCCGATTTTTAACCGACAATTAGATAAACTCCACCCTACGGGCGCCCCACTCCCGCCTCCGCTTCGTTGGTAGCCTCATCAATTGTGGATGTAATTATCCTTCTTTCTAGGCTGGTTCTTACTGACTGCAGAAGCTTCGGCGCGACGCATTTTCTCCCGAAAGCCACGAGTAGTACTCATAGTAAGTCAATGCTTTGTCATCTATATCTTATCATATCCTAAAGATAACTATCATCAGATGACAACCGTATGCCATCATGTTTGATGTAACTTCCAGAAGTTTGATTCAAAATAAGAAGTGCAACATACTGAAAACGACTTATTCTAATAAAAGCCTTCAATACGCCCACCATGTTTCTTTGTACTATTAGTAAGTTTACATTTTGCGATATCGTAAGATTATAATCAGGTCTAACTGTGTTGGGTCAACGTTTCTTTTTTTTTTGTTCTTTCTGGACCTAAGTAAGACGATATTAGTGACTTCATTAATTGCAAAAGCGATAAACCTTTATCCCACCCATCACAATACAACATTGATCCAGTGGGAGAGGTATATAAATAAAGGATCGATGTGACTATCAAAAGAGCAGACACCGCAACTTATTCGACCCTAGCTTTCATTAGTGAAGTGTTACTGAATATTTAGTTACAACCAAAATCAACTTAGTCAACAGACCGGCATCCCTGTAGGCTACCCCAATCCAAACCATCACAAAGAGGATGCCTTCCCTTTTTTGACCTACCTCAGATAATAAAATCCAATTCGGTCCCGAAATATTTAATTAAACGACGCTTTTGTCTTTTTTGAAGGGTCGCAATAACGCCACACGACAGGCACACGTGACCGCCGGGTAACGCCTGCACCTCAATAGATACGTATACGGGCGTCATCCGAATAATTTCCCGAATTTTTCGGCCGCTCGTCGAATATCCTAGCCGACCGCGTGCGTTTTCCGGCGTTTTCGAGTGCGTCCGTTCCGTTTTTTATCTCTTTTTTCTCCTGCGCGAAGTGAGCCCGGCTGACCGCGCTCAAACCTAGATGGAACCGTCATTAAAACGGAATTGCTCCCCCCGAAATTAAACCTGGCGTATCCGTTGTCTGCTCTTTTCCATAAATTCGTGATAAACGTTGAGTTTTTTTGGCGAGCTATTATCTTTTTCTTTGTATTTTTTATGTACTGGATATGTCGGACGTGATTTTCGGTTTGATGAAACTTCAGTGAGCTTTATAATATTCAGCTTTAATTTGGTTGTCAGCGCTTGAGGTTTCATAATTTATTTTCCATATTTGTTACCAGATTGATTTGTAACAAACCATTCCCGGCAAAATGTCCCCAGAATTGATCTGAAAGGACTTGACCGTATTGTTGATGCCTTCGCTCACTACTTCTCTGCTGCCTACGGTGCCACCTCT
Source organism: Protaetia brevitarsis (assembly GCA_004143645.1). Taxonomy (NCBI): domain Eukaryota; kingdom Metazoa; phylum Arthropoda; class Insecta; order Coleoptera; family Scarabaeidae; genus Protaetia; species Protaetia brevitarsis. Next base: position 1,069,274 of record RXPK01000111.1, read on the forward strand.
CACCCTTCCCTAACCCCCCCCCCCCTCCTCGACGTGCCGGACACATGCTCAAATACTCAGACTTTCTACCTCAATCTTATCACTGAAGA
>RXPK01000112.1:0-60852 GCA_004143645.1 Protaetia brevitarsis
TCGTTTGCATATAAAAGTTTGATAATTCCTTTTTTTTGACTTATATTGCTCCTCACTCAGGCTAAGGATGTCGCCCTTAGGTTTCCATTTCCGAGATACTCGAGTTATTTTGCCTCCTGGTAGAGTTACAGCGTTTCCTTTTGCCTCGCCAAACCTCATCCACAATAAGCGTACGGTTTTCATCTCCATAGCGGAGTTTTGCTAATTCGGAAAGCCCCTTAACACTAGCTGTACCTGAAAGATATTTAAGTTGTCTTTTCCCTTCATAATTAGCTCAGAGTAGGTCTTTACGCATCCCAGTCCACTATGTCCCGCTTTAGTTAGGACTTCCCAAGGCTCACGCCGGCATTCGAGCCATATATACTGTGGCTCCGTAAGAGATCATGCTCTCATGCATCTGTTTGGCTATATCATTAGCCGAGAAGGTTACATCTAAGTTGTGACGCAGCCTCCCTAATAAAGGTGGAGTTTACACACATACCGTTTGTGCACCACAAGATCCAGCAGCGCGATCCGCTCCGACAGAGCGCCCTTTTTTCGTCATAAACGCCGAACTGACACGTTCTCCACTGTGAGACTTGGCGTTTATATCCCCTAGATAATAAATTCATGCCATGGATCTTTTGCACTATACGGTCCACTTCCCTTTATATTCGTTCATACTGATGTAGCGAAAAAACCAGCATACGCATAACTTTAATTTAATCACTAGATGGCCCTCGTATACTCCATGCTCTAGAATTTGGAGGTTCTGTCACCAAAAAAGTGGCCGGCAACATTTGTTCCGACTTAGCCATACCTCATCTTTAACACGTGTTCGATTTGCTCACAAACAATCAGTATATCCCTTCAATGTTTTACTGTGCGTACCCAATCCTGGGCGCATAGGACGCCCTACATTAAATAAAAATCTTCAATTTGGGGTTGCCCCTTCGTACAGCGGTCTGCCAAATCTGCCTAGTACTGCCCTTACTTCACCAACTTCGCTTTTCTTGATTGTCCCTCCTAAGACGTGGGTATTTTGTTGACCGCCCTGTGCCCGACCCTTTACATGCCAGGCGACCACTTACTTGTTGCAGCTTTGGCTCTAGGTGTTTTTCCTCACACCAATTTAAAATGTTCCGGAGTTATCCTGCCCTTGCACTCCCCACTCGTGACAAATTCCAGATTATAGCAACGCTGGTAACGTTGACTCTAGCTCTCACTGCTAACAAGTTGTCCATCCAATTTTATCACCTCCGTTTTGACTTCACTTTGGTTTGGAATTGGAAGAACAGTTTAGGGATTTTTATATCCCGGTTATCTTAGCGGCTTTCCATATTTGTTTTAATTAAGCTTTCGCGCAATCTCCTCTTTCCTCACATCCCCCTCGATGTCATGGATAAAAAACCTACATCATTCTTAACTGACCTTAATTCCTGTTTTTGTCTCAAAAATCGCCTTTTTTTAAAGCTTCCGCCATCCTTTCTACCTTCTACTTCATGCAGCAAGTCTTACTTCATTCAGGCTTCATATATTTTAATAGTAGCAAATCTCCCATACTGTCTCTGTAGGCTAAATGATAATATCTTCCGTGGGTCGGTTGACGTCCCTTCTCCTCTTTAGACCCCTTTCTATTATACTTATAATAGTCACTAGAAGCTCCGAGCGGGAAATCATATTCTACAACTATTATAGAAGACAGAATGAGAGATCCTATTCTCGTCCTTTTACGATTAGAACTACAAAAAGCTAACATCCGACTTTATCTGGTGGAGAAAATATTACCGTAAAGGCAATAAAGTTTATAGAAAATCTTGATAACGAAACGTATTGTAATTTTACTACTCACTATAAGGCCGCCTACTGAAATTTAATGCCACCATACTCGCCGATGCCGTGCAGATCGGTAGAAATTATACGAGCCGAGCCGCGAGATGCGCGCCGTTCCTGACTCGCCGTCAAATTTACTGACAACAATCGCGAAAACACAAACCTCTCAGCGAGCATAAAATGACGCAACCCGCAATGCCAGCTCGTGGATCGGCGAATTCTAGCTTGATAATTGGCGATCAGCGCCGTAGGATTCCGCTTTAAAGAAACAATGGACGCATTTAAAGGACGCTTAAGGGCTTGAGAGCTTAGTAAACAACTTCCCTTAAAATAGAGCAGTTGACCTTTGCCGTTGAGGGAATTTAGATTAAGAATTGGCAAGATGTTCTTAGCAGAGCAATTCTAACCACAGCGAAAAATTCTCTACACCGACCATAGCACTGATGAAGCAGCTACACGAAAAAACACATTGAAATACATAACTATCGTTGGCAATTTTTTGCCAACGTCTAGTTTTGTAATTTTACAACCTATCTGTAAATTTACAGAAAATGCATATATTATGTATACTTTTCCATATTTTTTAGTAAAAACTACAACTTTGGTTATGTAATATTACAACTATAAGTATTTACTTCTCCAATGTATTTTTAAATAAAGTATTCTTTAGATTTACATAATATGTATTAATACGATTATTCTTACTTTTAATTTTCCAATAAAAATTACAGTAATACTTTGGTACCTATATTTTCATTGGAATTTTATTGAATTGCAATACCGTCTTATTCCATACACAGCCGGCCAAAGCCAAAAATAATGAAATTGCAAAGAATACATTTAAACCGGATTAAATAATAGGCCCATTCCTCAACAGTTTCACTGCTTCTCCAATATATAAAATACGTTTCTCGGATATTTGTTTACATGCTTGTCAATTCTATCCGTTTTCAGGAAAATCAAGCAATATACAAATTGTTCAAAGAAAAACTGAAGTAGGCCCACATATGAACCTGTAGTTCACTTAAAACATAGCTGTAGGCGTGCATTTTCCAAGCTATAATATATTTGTATGCTAGTACATTGTTTATTCTGCTTTAGATAGAAATAGATTAGAAATATTTCTAATGCTTCTATAAGATAAAGGATATCAATATATGAGAATGGTATTTAATATTTAGGTGTCCACGTGAAAACAGAAAGTGAATTTTCATTTTTATTACTTAAGGTATGTTAACTGAACAAACACAAACACACACTTAAACAACTTAAACAAAGCATTCAACATATATATGCAAACATATTACATCTAAGAATAATAAATATAGTAAATTTTAGAAAAGTTGTACAATTTTTCCATAAACTTCAATGCTTAATACTTATTTTTGCGTAGTGGTGTTTATAATTAAATTAATTTAAATTTAAATAAAAAATGAGATTCTTTTTTGTAGCAAGTACTTCCAATTTTATTAATTTTACTACATCTAGCCTGGCCTATCTCGGATTTCCACCTTCATTAGACATAAAACCTAAGAATATAACCTGGCTGTTGCATGCGGGCGAACCCTTTCCAATCTCTCTCACGTTTTTCATGTTTAATTTGACTATTACATTTCTTAAGTTTATGCCTGATGAAGGTTGAAAGACCGAAAATATTGTTTTTAGAAGATACTAAAAAAAACATTCTGTTATCTGTTTCTTTTTGCCACATCTCTCCTTAAAGAAAATGTAAACACAACTTCTGTTGAAACTGTGTTACGTGGATTGGAAGGATTAAACATTGAAGCATATGAACATGTATATCTATAAGTATAGTATATAAGTTTTTAAAGTTAGTATATAATTTTTGATAAAACTTTAAACAGTAAAATCTTAATTTATTTAAGAAATTGAATATTTTTTTTTTAGTTCCTGAAATTTTTTTAGTTTTTGAGCCAGAATCCGGATGAATTTACAAAAAAATCTTTGTAAAAATTCTAAAGTAATTTCAAATTGCGTTGGATATTTTAAATTAAAGATGAAATAAAGGCTAAATGCCACTTTCAGGCCTTCTAAAAAGTGTCGAGTATCCTCTTCGTCCACATTTTTCGCTTTCTATGAATGTACAAATATCGGCCTGATCCTAAAATAAAAAATATAAAATTAGACAAATTTATTTAAATATAACGAGAAATCACTTCCTATATTGGGAATATTAGGCGCTCTAAAAGTGCTTCAACAACTCAAATACTTACAGGGGCAACTAGCTACTTCTAGGAGAGAATTATTTAAGTTAATTATGTAGTCGAACACGTCCTATGCGTGCTATAGATAAGAAACACTGTGATTGTAATGAAAAGTGAAAAAGGACTATATGTCGAAAATCAGGATGTTCTACTTATATATGGCATTAACTCTATTTAATTAAAAGTTTAATGAAAATCAAATGGGATGGTATTAGAATATGCAGTGTTGAAGAGGTATAAATTATTTACCAAGTTTGATTACACATGGTGTAAGGGAAGTGTAATGACTCCGTTGTTAATTTCTGAAAAAAATATTACTCGGGTTAGTATATAAACGGGACAATATTTTACCGTGTTTACCTTGCAAATAATAAAAAACGTGTCAATGTTTTTCCTTGAAATATAGAGCTAAGTGCTCGCATTACCACTATAATATAATTCCTCAGATGGATTTTCATTCTCCTTATTTTGAGCTGTTGTTTTAATGGCGGTGAAGCCCAATATTTCTCAGCTTTCTCTGTATGTTATCCAACAAATTGATGTCTGAATGTGGTTAATTTTCGAAAGTGCCAGTAAATAGATTTTGAGAAACAACATATTGGCCATTCTCTTTTATTTCGCTTATCTTATGCGGAACATCAACGTTTAAAAAGTTTTCTATAGATGCATAGGAATTTTTCACATATTTTATAAAAGTTTTCGTCATCAACTTCTTTAAAAGTTTTAGCAATCTCGTGTGATAAAGTACTAGTCCCTGGTCAAGTGCAGCAGGTGCCCAGTTAGGCAACCAGCCCTTTGACTGACAATTTTTTCTTTGAAACAGTAGGTGAAATACTTGTTTCAGAAGTTGTACGTTTATGTGGACGATTCAAATAATTATGCGATCTTGCATTTGCAGACCAAAAATTGGTACCGTCCCAAGTATACATTGTCGTCATCTATGTCTCGAAAATATTAGGGTACTTATCTATAATTTTTTTGCCACTATTTTAAAAGCCTTTGTTGAATAATGGTTTTTATGTTGCGCCATTTCATTAACTGTCAAGTGTTACCAAATGTGTAATAGTATATTTGTCTTTAATGCTACTTTCAAGTTGATCCAATTCCTTTCTTGTTACTTTGAAAAAGGCACTTCAAAATTATGCCAGTGGTACTTTCATTACATTCTACTTCTTCTGCGTTCACTAATAATCGTAAATGTAGAATTCTGAACTGTAGCGGTAAGGTTGATTGATCGCTCCCTCTATGAGACACCAAATTTGGTCCTTTTCTAATAGGATTAATACCTTGGTTGTTACATAAGGTAAGGCCTCGGCCTCTATTGGTGTACCATTTTTTTCTAATACAATGCTACTTCCTTTAATGTCTAACTTATGATATTAAAGTTGTGTTAAGCATCTTCGTTATCATCCAATGACAACACATGTTTTTTATTCCCTACATCTAGACCAAACGCTATAAAAAGTTTTCATGGTATCTGACAAATAAAATATACACAAAGATACATGTGTAACTAACTATTTACTACAATCATGTTACATTCTATAACTAATTATATAATATATATCAATAAAATATATAATATATACATAAAGTGTATCTAAGATAGGGGAAATATTTATTACAGAGAAGGACTAGACATGTTCCGTTTATTCATCACAGGAAAAGGGTTGGTTGTCTATCGGTTTGCGCGAAAGTCCACCAAAACACGAGACGTTCTAGTCTTCTCTATACACTTAAATATTCCCCTATGCGTCCATCGCTGTTAATAATGAGGTCTTTAAATTATGGCTTAATAAATTTGATTATCATTTTAATACTTTTCAAATGGAGATGATTGAAGTAAAATATAATCTTTTTCATTGTACTTATAATGTAACAACGGTTCTGTACAAATAAGATTTTCGAATGGTACAAAAACATATGGTAAATCTATCCTTTCCTCAAAACCAATTACCTCATATAACCAGCTAATGTATTAAAGACAACTTTATTGAAATCCCCATAAAATAGATTTTTCATATTTTTCTAATCTAATGTATGTGTATTTTACATAGACTGTAGGGCCACTGCTACTTTTATATTGCAAATATACATGTTTTCTTTATAAACAGTTTTTCGATAGGTAACATTTTTGTGAAATAAATTTAATATCATTCAAATCATGTGTGCTTAAAGTGTAGTGTAATTTGAGAAAAACTTGAAATTTCAAAATGTTTAGGTCATCACTCAACGCTTCGTCGGAATATAGAGCTTTGTTAGAAAAGTTAGAAGGCTTGCAGATATTGATGTTCATGTTAGCGAAAATAAATATTTCTGTAATTTGGAGATCTTCGGATAATATCTTTAAAATATTTATGCTTACTCTCAAAACGCATTTTCCACAATAACCTCAACGGCCCGTATTTTCGTATTAGATATGGATTAATGCATGACAAAATGATTGCTTCGGCCGTAAATTAACATTTGGGAACATTTTTACTCGCACTGTAACGTAAGATGTCAACATACTTTTCAAATATGCGATTTGGTCTATAGATAATTTTAAAAGCCATGCAAATGTTAACATTGTTCGAAGCATAGTAAGTTTTCCCAAACCTCGCAATCTTAAAAACCTCATTGTTGTCGAATAACATAAATGGTAAAGCATTCAGAAGATACAGCATTTCAGAAGCACTACCAATAACCTTTTCACCTTTCTTATAGTGGTATTATACATTTTTCTTCACCAACAAATCTAAAATCTTTTAATCTGTTATTTATATACTCAATATGGAAATAACTTTCTTAGTTCTTATAAAATAACTAATATATACCATCAAAATCATAGGGAACTATCCCTTTCCAAAAATCATGAGAGCCAAACATGGTGCGTAAACCAGAGCAAACATGAAAATATTTCAATTCATTAAGTGGAATTTATTTTGGCCCTCTAAAGGGAGTATTAGTTAGCAGAGCAATATCAAGATCAAGTTATATTTCTTCATTTCTCAAAGGCGCAATTGACGATTATTCTCTTTAAAATTTGTTTTATAGCAATACCTACAAAAGATGAATCAACGCTAAAACTTTCGAAAAAACACCAATCTGGTGGCTTCCCAAATTATCTCCTTAGAACCGCCAATAATGCTACCCTTCACGTTAAATTATCATTAATTCGAATGCCTTCGGTTTCAAGTATTTTAATGTCTTCAAATAAGTTTGTTGTAATATTATACTGAATCCAAATTTCTTTTTTGACTAGCGAAGCACAACCTACTAGTTGTATTTGATCCGTGCTGACCTATGCCAAGGATAAACGTTTGCCATTTCATATTATATCCGACTAATTTATTTTTATTACGAGCAGAACCTAAGGGTTGCATATTTCAAATGCATCTTGATATAAAATTATTTTCAAACTATGTGGATTGGTCCCGAATAAACTATTTTTTTTCAAGTTGAAAACCATCGATATATCTTCATAAACACCATCCTTGGCTTTTCGTGGCATCAAACATTGATTTAAAAATATGATGATCTTGTAAGAGCGCTTTTTTGTGTCTAGTATTGTACATAATAATAAAATGAGTATTTTTTATTGGTGCATCGATATAAATCTTTTGTGGTTCCACAAAATGAAAATATCTTCGTAATATTTCTACGAGAGAATATGACCTTAATGGCCCTGTTTGGAGCAATGTGCAATTTTGAAAGGCTATTTTTTAAAAACTAACTGTTTCTAAATTAATACCACACTCCTCAAGCTGTTTGCAATAAAATTGTTAATTTAAATCATCTAAGTCTGAGTAGGTTTCTACAATAGTATTAAGAGTTTTTCAGGTAAAAGTGTTTACACTGCAGACAAAGATACATATTGCTAGTAGCTTAATACCCAATTCTTTTGTTTGCGTGGTTGAACAAATATTCGGGTCGTCACTAAATTATTCCTCAACATTATTATGTTCATTTATGCTATTGTCGATATCTGAATTTGATTCTGAAAGTATCTTTTGGTGTTTCTTATAGGAATGTCGCCTTGTGACATGAGCGCGTAAAGTATTTATATTTTGAACAATGACTTACATTTGCACTCTCTATATAACGGACATTTCAAAATTTCTCCATTTCTCACATGTATATACGCATGTTGAAACATATTGCTTTTATTAGAACTTTTAAAATTACAATCAGCGATAGTACAACAAACAGATATCTTACATTTATCTATGACAATTTTTTTCAACATGATATTCTATAGATGGGCGTTAAAAGCATTGTACGTTTTTAACACCATCTTGCAACTACCTACAACGCATTTGAAACGAACATTTTGCAATGCCGATGAACATACTGGTGTGCATTATATTTTGCAATACTTGCACAATGATAATTGCATATAGTGCACCTCATTTTATATATAAGCTACCTACATTATACAATAACATAATATGTACTCACCAAATTCAAAATAGTTTCACTAAAGAGGAAGAACTGAAATATCGAAACCGGCCGGCGTCGTGTCGTACAGGTTGATATTGGCGTGATGTGACCGCGTGATGCGTGATTTTGGATACTGGTTATTACTAGATTAGACACATAGGCGCACGCGTGAGTTTGTCACACTTTGTATCATCGCAGAAACGCCAATCATTAAATAAATTCCCAGAACAAATCCTGAAAAGCGTTAACAGCATTTTCATTTTCGAAAATGTTATTTCTCCTACATAATAATAATTAGAAATGAAGATATATTATAAATATTAAAACAAAACAATCTAGAACCCCATCTTGACATAATGCGTCAGAAATGTTAACTAAACTGTCACTATGCAATTCTAACCAAACATTAGGTGTGTTCATTTTCTGTACTGAACATATTACGCAATTAGTTAGAAGCAATAGATGTACAGCATGTTCAACTTACTACAATGTAAACAAACTTACCTTATTATTTATAATCTGGTCGTTCAAAAAATATTGCACAAACAACGGTGCCCGTACAAATTTCACGCATTCGCGCAAATGAAGAGACTCGCTTCTGTTTCAAACAAGCACTCATGCGAAAAATTTCACTTCCCGCTTCCGCACTTGTTTTGAAAATAGCAATGTATTAGTGAGTAATAAATATTCGTAATATCTGGCTACACTTCGGCCAGGTGAAGTTTTTTTTAGGTACCGTCGTATACATAAACTAGGTTAGGCACTACATAATTAATTAGGTATAATTCGTGTACGACGGTATTTCTACTATGTAATATTAGTTTACATTGAAAGATCTGTGATTTTAAATAGTAAAATAATTTCCATAATATATTACTGTAAAGAGGATGATACAGAATAGGTTTATGTAACAGCTATCTCAGCATTTATATATAGAAGATACCCCCATTTTTCTCAGTGTATATGCGACACAGCCAAATAATGGTGTCCAAGCATTAATTTGTTCGATGAAGCACGGTATGAGACATGAACCATCTAGAATAAGAATATTATGATTAATATTAGCAATGACCTCCTTATAGTCAGGATTATATATGTATACACCCACACAATGTAGCGATAAGTGGAAAAGCTTAAAGAGAACTTATAAAACACTTAAAGATATTCAAAAACGCACTGGACGAGGACCGGTTCGTTTTTTATATAATAATAATAATAATTCATGCCTTAGCATCCCCCAACAGGTTTCGCCAATTACAGGGGGCATCGGTGGCCATGAGTTATTATTATGCCTGCGCCCGTGGAGCGACTTAAGATTATTCATCTCTCAGCATTCGCCAAGGAGTGAGGAAAACCACGAAAACCTCACTCTGAGAGACCAGATGGATACATTTCTGGGGAATAAGCCAGCGACTTCATGTTTACATACTTTAGGAGCATTACCTGTGATGGAAGAACCTGTGGTGGCGAAATATTTAGTAGAAACACTGTAGTAGAGAACCTATGGGTACTGATAAACTAAAATAAGTAGTCCAAGAACTAGTGAAACAAAGGCTAAAGTGAAGAGCTTAGGTCGGGGTAAAGCGAACGAAACGTAAACAACATCTACTATTGATAAATTAATAGACTAAGACATGAACAAAACCAAAACGACATGAACCGACATAGAGGTATGAGTTGGACTAGAAGAAACTTGAATTAGAAGGAAGAAACTAAAATTATTATATTCTATAAATAATAAAATTTATTTTTTTTATTTAGACATTATTAATGTCTCAAGGAAAAATTACTTTTTTAGTGCAATAAACCATATATAAGAAGTTTACTAATTATTAGTACTTACTGTAACGGCGGCTGGTGCATATGCTACTGGTGGTGCAGTGACAATGATCCAAAGTTCTTCATCTGTTGTTGTCAAATATGCTGCTAGGTTACCTAGCAGGTATTTGACTGCTGCTCAGAACAGCTCTGGAGCAGTACAGCGAACAAATCGAAAGGCATTATTGTAGGCTGCCTTCCTCAGCGCTGTCAAAAGTAGTAGTGGGGAGCGCATATGTTGGTTATGTGTGGTTATGTTATCTTATTGTTAATTAGAATCGGTTTCGTATAGATTCCAAATAATGTATAGACAATATTGTTTGTTTTGTTTATTTTAATATTGTGACGTTTTTCTATTCTTAAAACGTTGTCGGGGTTTAGAAAAATACACAGGCGATATATTTAAATTAACTTGATTTATTAATCCACTTATGAACTACTTGAAGTCTAATAAATAAGATGAAAATAAACACTAAAACGAAATCACTCACTACTTACTATTAAAAATCACTTTTTAATTAAATCACTTAATTACTAATATCTTTATTTATGTAAACGATTTATTTGCACTGATATTAATATCACACGAACTAATTCACTGGCATTTATTTTCATTCGCTATGCGCCTATCTGCACAATTCAATTCGTATCCACTGACTGACCGCTGGCCAATTCCCACGCGTTATTTATATCTGGCGCGAAACTACGAGATTGTTCGCGACGCATTCTAGGGCGTCCTTTCTAGATTTCAGGAGAATAATCGTGACTCTTCGACCCGGTACTGCCTCTGTCGTTCTCTTTGGAACCTCGTACGTAGGCTTTCTTCGCTATGCTAGCGCCATCTAGGGGCGCTATCGAAACCGCCAATTTAAAAATTTGGCGCTCGTCACCATATAGTAGTTAATCATGACATCCTCAAAATGAGTAGCACCAACAGTAATAGTAATAAAAGAATCCTGTTTTTGCAAGACTATGTATTTGAAACAAAAGTGTAAGTACACTTTAGCATAAACTAAAAAACCAGCGTTTCTAATAAATTGTGAATCATAGCAAAAGCTGAATATTCGGTCCAAATCCAAATTACAAGCAAATTAATATGCACATATGAATGTGACGCAGAGTATGGTTGTTTAAGTTTGTTTAAGAAGTATTTTAAAAGAAAAATATTGGTAATATTTTTGTTTTACAGTTTTCATCAAATATTAACAGCTGAAGATGAAGGAGAACGCCAATATACTAGGAAGAAAACGATGGTATGTGTTGTATATAGCAGTAGTTAATAGTAATGATGCAATATATTATATGCGTTACAGGTATACATTTTAAGTGGACTCATGAGAGCATTTTAATGCTCTTAGATGAATCTCAGAAACGGTCGTCTAAATTTAGAAACCCCAAAATAAAAAAAAAAAACGGGCAATTATGGCAAAAATATCACCCAATGAAAAGATATAATTACTTTGTAGATAGTAGTACCTGTGACAAAAAAATGATAAACCTGAAGGCAACATACATGAAAATCATAGATAACAATAAAACAAAAACGCGGACTGGCACTGAAAGACCGACACTGGGATACTTTGCAAGTTTCAGGAAATCTTTTCGACGACAAAAGTTTCACCAAACAAACACCATTTCTGCAATGGCACGTTTACCAGATGACAGGATAAACCAGGAAGAGGGGAAAATACGACCCAACGCCCAAGTCAACTATCAATACACAGAGGCCCCGGTAATCGAACGAATTGGACCGGAACTGTTTCGGATTACAAGTTCTTCGATCATCGGATACGCCACGAAGGCACCCGGACCCGCGTTAACTTAGCTCGCTCAGTCGGTTGTAAGTGATTTGAACAGTAAACAAGTGTCTACCATAGTTTCGTGACCAGTGACTGTGCATTACAGTGTCGCTATGGCAAGCGTAAAACGTAAACATAAAACGTTATCTCTTAAACATAAACTAGACGCATTGAAACGTTTAGATAATGGCGAGACTTTGACTAAATTAGCAACCGAATTGTGTGTTGGCAAAGCCACAATTTCAGACTGGAAGAAAAATCGCGCAAAACTAGAACAGAACTGTGCGACTTCCTCAGCTAAATCGCTTGAAAATCGGCAAACCATGAAGCAGTCGGTTTATAAACAAGTTGACGAAGCCCTTTTTCTTTGGTTTACTCAGGAAAGGGAAAAGGGAACTCCTCTAAGTGGCCCAATTGTTCAGGAAAGGCTGGTTCAGTTAAATACATTCATGAATGGTGACCCGTCATTTAGCGCAAGTACGGGTTGGTTTGACAGGTTTATAGGGACACGTCACGGAATTCGCCAACTAACCATTACTTGGAGAGAAACTATCGTCTGACCACAATGCAGCCAAAGAATATCTGACTAAGTTTGAAACTTTGAGTACTGAGGGAAGTTATTCTCCCCAACAAATTTATAACGCCGACGAAACGGTTTTAAACTTCCGGGCTCTACACAACAAAACTTTAGCTCAAAAGCAGAAGACCATGCTCGTGGTTTTAAGATGATCAAAGATGCGGTAACATTACTAGCTGCAGCAATGCTGCTGTTAACCACAAGCTCCCACTTATGCTGATTGGCAATTCTGCAAAGCCTCGTTGTTTTTAAAACGTCAACATAAGCTCTCTGCCAGTCTACTACAAAAGCCAAAGAAAGCGTGGATGGATGGCAAGTTGTTTAAAATGGTTTCACCACCAGTTTGTGCCTGCTGTTAAGCGTTTTAGGCGAGGAAAATGACTTGAACCACGAGCAATTCTTTTGATAGACAACGCTCCTTCTCACCCAACACAGAAGAGCTATCAGTTGGTGACATTCGGGCGGAGTTTTTACCCCCGAACGTTACAGCAGTCTTACAGCGATGGACCAAGGCATACTGCAAACCTTAAAGCTTATCTACAGGAAAAGTTTTTGAGGACACTGATTCAAGACGACAACATTCCTTTGGTCCAAAAATCAAACAAACCAATATAAAGATATGTTGTTTATTGGACTGCTGAAGCGTGGGAAAACGTTTCCGACCAGGTTATAAGAAAATCCTGGAAAAACTGTGGCCAAGCCTTCAGTTTATAGACACACCAGCAGGACAAGACAATGAAGGTCTTTACTGGAACTGGTGCAGGCGATTCCTGGCTGTGAAGAAGCTGCAGAAGAGGACGTTGCTGAATGGATGGAGGCAGATGGTGCTCCCGTTGAAAACCTTACTGACGAGGAAATAGTCGCAGCGGTCACACAGGAACAAGCGGAAATGAACTGTTCGGACGGAAGTGACGACGAGCCCGTGTGTGAATTGGTGCCACATGCAGACGCTGCAGCTGCCCTAGACGTCGCCCTACGCTATCTCGAGCAACAGTCTACTGCTACAGCCGCAGACTTGATGTTCATGCGGCGATGGCGCAACTTTGCATCGGTCAACAGGCTATCTTCATTACGTCAAAAGACGATTACTGACTTCTTGGGTTCCAAAAAATAGTTACTAGTGTGTTTAATTAACATTGTGTACGTAGTATATATTGTATTTAAGTACCCAATACCGTGCTGTAAATTAAAGTTTTGTATTTCAGATTACATTGCTTTGTTTTTATTTTAACTCAGTGACCTTTTTTTCCCCATCAAATAGTTGGTTTTTTTTTGAGCCTTGTTCGGATTAGCCGGACGTTCAGATTACCGGGGTTCGGATTACCGGGACTCTGGTGTACATCATCTGAAACACCTATTAAGTGGAAACGTTTGAATGTATACCGCGAGCAACAGCTTGAAATTGACTCTGGAAGGTTGGGAGCCATGCGTGCACACAGAATGTGGTAAGCGTTCTCTGCCATTCCATTACACAGCCTGCAGTCGGTATCTCCAGTGTTGATTCCAATTTTTTGTAGGTGTCCATTCAGTGCGCAGTGCTCTGTAAGGAGACCTGTTATGGTGCGAAGATGATTCCTACTAAGCTGCAACAGTTTTTCAGTTTTCTTCTTTGATGGTCCCTTAATAAAGGTCTTTACATTAATTTATCTGGTAATTTCACTCCATCAATGCTTTACCTAGAACCAAACTGGAACTCAAGATGGTAACTCTACAAATTTAAAAAAAAATGATGCTTTGAAAGCAGATTTCCATCGTTCTATTTATCTATGTTTTTTAATGATATGAATTTATTTACCTCAAGGGGACCAACTAGACATTTGTGCGTTGCGACAAGCTATTTAAGTCAATTTAATGACGCCATACAATAGAAAATTGGAAACAAGTTAAAAGATTGCTTTAGATACCTACATTAGTGGCGAGCGCTGTAGTAAATGTATAAGAATAATACACCCTTAACAACATTTAGTGACACAAGTTGTAACAAACTTCACATAGAATCTATAGTTGGTAAAGGTTTCTCAGGATACATACTTACACAGCAGAAGGTGCAATAAGTTGATCAACCAACAAAACAAGAAGTAATTGCCCACAGTAAGTGCGAAAGTGAATTTACGGGAATCACTGAAGCAACCTATCTACTATCAGAATAATTAAGACTGAAAAAATATTTTGGAAAAAAAAATAATTTTGAAGTTGGACAACTAAGCCATCAAACTGGCTTCGAATCAAATCTACCACCCGCGAACAACACATATAAGGGAAATATGTTTTCATCCGGAACGAGATCGAGAACAACATAAATTAGAATATAGGAAATTAAAAAGCATGCAACCGATTTTTTAACGAATCACTGACAAGGCGATTTTAGAAATTTGTAAATTACTTGTGGCATTTATTAAACGTTGTATTGTCATTAATTTAGGTAAGGATATAGAATTATAAAATAGGGCAGATGTTGATATATATTAACAATTAAATAGAAATTTTTCGGTTTTGAGGGTTGGACATAAAAAAGACGCTTCGACACACGCAGACATGCAGGGAGATACAATAGAGTGTAATAATGTAAACAGTGTGTATGAAAAAACCATCGTTAATGTATTAAAAAACAACATAAATAGTGTTTTAATAGATACAGTAACAATGTAAAGTAATCAACAGAGTTATAGTTTAATAAAACATTTTCTACTATATTCCGTATTTGTTTTTAAAACAAGATATTTACCAAAATTAATAAAATGTACTTGCATTTAAAATCTATTAACCCTCCGTCTATCGAGTACCCTTTCTGAAACACTTTCGATGGGTATGGTGTGTGAGATCAAATAAAATAGCCTCTTAAGACACTAGCATGCTGTCAGTGCTAATTTCGCATAAGTATGTTTTGAAGAATGCTTAAAGTGAAGTCGACTTCAAATAAATAAATTTAATGCGCGTAATTCGATAGGGTCCTAAATATTTTGATTTCAATTTTAGGCCTGGCCCTTGCTGTGTTCTCTTGCTACTACATCATTTGTATCGTAACTTCTAGCAGGTTGTCTTCAGAGGTTATACGTCTAACGATTTTTTTTTCTTGACACTCTACAACTTGTTTCGTCTTCATCATGGCAGTTTGCTTCTATCTTAATAAAGATAAACGAATTACATTATAAAACAAATAAAAGGCAAGACATAAGTTATATAAAAACCATATAAAAACATCCAAACGACGAAAAACCTAAAAGATACATACCATCAAGCTAAGAACACGATGTATATAATAAAACATGCTAAGAAGGAATATTATGCTAGGAAATTTGAAAAACATAAAAACGATGCACAAAAAACATGGAATATAATAAACCAAGAGCTAAATAATAGGAAAGGAAGAAATAGAGAGATAGACGAGATTGAGAGAGAAGACAAATCAATAATATCAGATCCGAAGGAAATTGCTAATGAAATGAACAAATATTTCAGCAGAAATAGGCAGGAAATAAGCGGAAAAGCTCATAGCGAATAAAAATCTCACCAAACAACGAGTATAAGACAAACCATCAATGCAAAACTTACTTTCCGACATGTTACAGAAGAAGAAACACAAAAAATTATAACAGAATTAAAAAATAATAAAGCGCCAGGATATGATAACATAACAGCAGAAATAATAAAACAAAACGAAAGAAAATTAACACCAATCCTTACAAAATTGATCAACGACACTATAAAAATAGGAAAAAAACCCCAATATTTAAAAAAATAGCAATTGTAATTCCAATATTTAAAAAAAAATAATTGTAACTCCAATATTTAAAAAGGGTGATAAACTAAAACCGGAGAACTACAGGCCGGTATTATAATGATTTGATCAATTCAATAAAAACAAAAGCAGCGCAAGGAAATATAGTAACTGCACTCTTTATATGTAGACATGAGAAAGGCATTTGATACAGTGTCAAAGATAAAACTTGTCGAAAAGTTGGAAAAAATAGGAATAGATCATATAGGAAAACAACTAACTCTGTCTGAAAGATTACAGGCGAAAAAAATAGGAAAAAATAAAAGTAAACAATTATGCGCGAAATATGGGATACCTCAAGGTGTAAACTTACCGCCAGTATTATATATCACTTACACAAATGATAGTTTTAATTTAAACATTAGTGGCGAAATATACGCATACGCCGACGACATATACCAAGAACGCCCTCGATACCAGCAACTGGGGACGAGACAGGTGTCATATTTGTTTAATGAAATAAACACATATTTTAAAGTTTATTATGTTAAAGATGTATCAAAAAAACGTAACGATTACATGTCTAGTACTAACTTCTATATATTATTGCTGTCAGTGCTGCCATCTAGTGGTATACATATCTGACAACAGGGGTCTCACCATCTCGTGACGAAGATGGGAGGAGGGAAAATGCAACACGCCGAACACGCCTCCCGGCCATATTTATGTATATATTTTTTTTACGTAGCGTTCTAGAATGTAAAATTAACTTTTTTGCCCTTTAAATTTCAATATCATTTCAATTTTTTCCTTTAAGTCATCCCTCCTTATACGTAAATCTTTGGTTCTAATTTTGAGTAGCACTTCGAACGTATAAAACTAGTATTTCTTTTGACACGTAGAGTTACGCATTACTTGAATGTGGTCGACATAGCAATACCATTTCGTTGGGTCTTCAAGTGCCAATTTCGTTAATATAGATATATTACCGAAGTTATTCGTTCGCTTTGGCCGTTGACTCTAGCCAAACGAGTCGTGATGCAGTGATACACTATATTTCTCTCTTTTCAGCAAAGCGATCACCAAATCAGAACGCTCGGGAAACTATCGGCAAATTAACGATCCCAAGTATGTTTTCCTTTTCTGATAACAGTATCACATTTTAGAGATACCATTAAAGAAAATCAAGGGTTTGTTAACACAATTTTAAAGCCAAATTCCATTTAGTGCACAGTCTGCTTAGCAATATGGTAAAATTAATGAAAGTTGCATTAGCAAATTTCCATAAAAAACAGGCAAAAACGTATTGCCTGCTGGTTCTTTTGATTGATTTAAAAAAGAATTTCTCGGGAGCATCTCCATCATATAGAACAGCTTTAGGAAACAGGTACACGATTCAATATATACCTGTTATCTAATACTTCTTCCGTTCTAATGGCCAAGTGCTACAAAACGTCTTTGGAAACGAGTATGAGTACGCGTAGATATGCCTATGTAAAGATACTGATACTGATTACATAGACGCGCACTTGTTACCATAAAATGGTATAGTCGGTGCATATTAACACATACCATATCAATTGTAATTATCCATATCAAGAATCAAAGGCCAGTAATAGGTATGACCTGAGAGTAAGAACAGTTCGTACCTGTTATCATAAAATACTGATATTTATCATCTCTACCCCTGATGGTGTAACTGTTCACTTATTGTATAGTTGAACTTTGTTATGTCTGTATTTAACGATAAATAAGTAGCAGCGAAATAGTTGAAGTCAAGTGCTTTCAGAAAATAGCTGAACTAGAAGTTCCTCTAAAGCATGCTACTGAAGATAAACAAGTGGCATGCTTAGAAAGTAATAGGTCGGGACAAGTGCAGTTGACAAAAATCTCATAATTACTGTTGCCAGGTAATATGATTTAGATTTTTTTTTTACGTGAGAGGGGAAAAATCTTCAAAAGGCTTGTGTGTGGGATTTTTAACAACTAAAAATCCTGGGACTGCTGGGGCATTACTTCAGGGGGGATCCCAGGTTCTGCTATATAAAAGCACATATATTCCTCTGATTTAGAAAAACTTGTATACAAGCAGAAGTCATTCTTTGATCTTGCAAACATTTTGGCTAACATGATGTTATTAAACTTCTCATTCCATTATAGAGATCTTTTTAGTCCATAAACAGCTTTGTTGAGTTGGTATACTTCGCTCCCTGTTTTGTCTGTCGCTATACCTTCTGGTTTCTCCTGAAGACTATTTTCTTTAAATCTCCTTATAAAACCGCACCTTGTGCATCCATTTGATAAACTGGTATGGTAGCCTATAGTGATTCGCTACGGCCAATAAAGTTCTTAATGTCCGGAAGTTTAGCTACGAGCGAGTTGAAAATCTCTGGCAAATAGGCAGTTTTATACCGAATTGGTTCTCCTTCCTTATTTTTCTTAATTTTAAACACCCATTTTGAATCAACAACGCTAGCATTCTTGGGTCTTTCTACTTCTGTTTAGGTATTATTTTCCTGCAAAGTTGTTTTCTCTATGCGGACGCACGTGTGAGACAGAAAACCCCTGGTTTCTTTTCGAAGCATAAATCCCCACCTTAACGTTTATTTGCGGACTGGTTGATTCGAGCGCATTTGTTCGCCTCCACCCACATTTTATTTCACCGTACACTATTTTTACAATTATTTTCGATTTCTGATGACAGTAAAATTATTTGATGGAAGCTAAAATGATGTTTCGATTTTTTAAAATGTCTGTAAGACCATGAATATTATTTAATTTGATGTAATTAATCAGTAAAGACAATAACTATGCTTATATTATTTTAATCAGAATCTTTCTCTTTTTCGCCTTGATTTCCACCAGTTTGTCAAATTGACCAAGCAATCTATTTCTTTCTTTTAGTACCTAGTCTAATAATTGACTATTTGTACATTCTTTCTACATTCACAGCAACATAGATCTACATATGATGTTTTAGAATGGACAACAAATGAAACAAAATATCTTTTAAATCAATACGAAACTTATTTAAGTATGGTGGAACCACTAAAAACGTTTAAGACAAAGAAAGTAATGTGGGCGGAAATTTCAAAGGATTTGAAAACCTTTTTAAATGTTGAAAGAACTGCAGTGCAATGCGAAAACCGCTTTGGTGAGTAATTTATGAAGAAGATATCAATATCTGTAGTTCACTTGTTTCCAGGTAATTTATTGTCCCAACAAAAACCCTGAAATACTTCTAGAGCTTTTTTTAGAAGAAACTTATGTTAGAATGTTATGTATATGTTAGAATTTGTATTTACTTTTTTTATTGTGTAGTTTATTGGAAAATGAAACAATATTTTTATAGTAATAAAATTATATTCTTCACTTATTATTGACTTACATTAATATAGTAGACAGATAATCCCTTTTGATTTCTCCCAACCTTCGCAAATGTATTTCTGGATCCATTTCATTTATTATTATTTCCTCTACATCTACATCATTATTATCAGTTGGTAAGAGATCATTATTCTCAATATATATATTATATTATGAATAAGGCAACAACTAATAATAAATTTTGTTAGTTAACTCACTGTGGGAAAATCTAATATAGTTAATTGTCTAAACCCTAAAGGGAGGTTTGACACGTCTTTTATAACATGTATTTTTATTTACTCTTGTAAGTCTAACTTTTTATTAAAATTTCTTTGTCTCTCCATTAATCTAGCATGGTCTCTATATTGAGTTATAAGATACTCTCTTACTGCATATGCACCATCACCTAATATGTGATAATTTCTACAAATGTATGGTAGCTTCTTTCCCATGAAGGATAACTTTAACACACGACTATCGTGAATTTTGCCAGGTGGTCCCAAACACACCAATAAATTTCATATTGGAATTGCATATTCCTTGCAATGTTATGTATGACCAAGCATGCCTATTGCAATATGCCGATTTTAACTGGTGTTTCGGCACTCTTATTGCTATAGAAGTGCCATCAATACACCCGGTCACATCTGGAAAGCCAGATATCTACAAATATACATGCATGTTATGTTTTAAATTTTAAACTAAATACAGTTCATGCTTTATAAAATATTTCAGCTGTTTTCTTCTCTCTTCATCAGTGTTAGGAAACTTTATGACCTCTTTAGCAATTCTCACTAGAAACTCCATTACTCTTTCAATCATTCTATACATAGTAGATATACCAACATTGAATCGTTCTGAAACATCACGTAGCACACATTTGTTACTAGCAAACCTATAAACACAAAACAAAATATGACTTTTATGCCTAAATAGTATGTTACTTCCTCAATTTAAAAGCGGAATTAAATAAAATAATAGAAAAATGAAAATGTAATGTTTCAATCATAAAACAAATTTATTAAATATATTTCTAAAATATATGTATGTTCATTGTTTTATGATATTAATATTGTTATACTTATTACAAAATACAGTGTAGTTATATTCTGGATATTTTGTATGAGTTAATATACATCTTTACATGAATGTAGACAATTCATATTTCTGTAATGAATGTTGGGTCATCTGGTTAGCAGGATGCCCATAAAAATGGCAGTGCCCATGTTTGCGACGGTCGGATGTCTCCCTTGCGCGGTATATATATTTTAAGTATGTGATGTATATCTATTACAGCAAAGGCGATTGGAAACAAAAAAAATTAGTCTAAAGCATTTTAGAAATAAATATTGGACATGGCTCTAAAAAATGAAAAAGTGGCAAAGAAAAAAATGCCACAAAATATAATATACAAGAACTGTGGATATTGGCAATTCTGCCGTATAGCGTTAACTTGAATATAGGCGCATATTCAAGTTAAGCAGTATAGAAGTTAGGGTGCGTTGTAGTCCTTTTTGTCGTTGTATGATCTGTACAATACATTTTCTTGTGCTTGTAACTTGTAATCATTTTACTGCTTAATAAAGTCGTAATTAAAACAACAGGTTATGGGTCCAGTCACAGTATCATCCGTTTTGTGGTAATGCTGTTAAGCCGGAAAAATCTTTGAACAAATTAGTGTTTGACTGGAATGCTTTGTTTTTTGGAAGTCAGCGGGAAAAAATGGCGTCAATAATGGCGATACAAGCCAATATAAAACCATTTGACGGAACTAATTTCACTAACTGGGAATTTAGAACAAAATTGATTATGGAGCAGAATAATGTATTGGAAGTTTTGAAAGATAACGATGGAACGGAAAGTGCAGAATGTAAGAAGATGGATATAAAAGCTCGAAGCTTAATCGTACAACTATTAGCAGATAACATTTTGGAAACAGTTAAAGAAAAAAAGGACTGCACAGGAAATGCTTGATACCTTGAGAACTATGTATTTAGAAAAAGGACTTTCTGTACAAGTGGAATTAGAGAGGAAACTACGGAATATGGAATATACAAAAGGAGCTTTGTCTGATTTCATAGCAGAATTTGAAAAGACTGTTGTTGACTTGCGGAACAGCAGTGGTTCTATGGGAGAAGGAGAAACGATAACACAACTATTAGCAACAATACCCGAGTGCAACGATAGACATAATTTTCAGTCAGAATCCCAAGGAAACGTCTTTCGACTTTTTGAAGTGTAAACTGTTGCAAGAAGCCACTCGTCGAAATAATGATTCAAATTCAGATATATCACAAGTTTCAGAGTCGACTGCATTCACGAGTCGAAGAGATAAAAATTACTTTGGAAACAGAGGTAGAGGTAGAGGAAATACAAGTGATACAAGAAATCGTTTCTCTTTTAAGTGCTATAAGTGTGGAAAGCAAGGCACAAACGCAGCGAATGCCGAGAGAAAAGTGAGAACAAAAGTATCAAAGTAACAGAAGAAGAAACAGAAATACCATTTCTAGGAAACGCAGTTACATGAAAAGAGCCTAAGGTTGATAGTAGTGAAACAGCTGTAGGCACTGTAAACACCACACATGTTTGTCATAGCGAGTTCAACCGCAACGAAATGTTGACATTTATTGTCGATTCTGGAGCTACAAATCATCTGATAAATGAATGTTTAGCAAAGTGGTTAATGGAAGAGAAGCAAGTAAATTGCGTAATAACTGTTGCTAAGGAAATGAACTTCAGTAAAACCGGAAAAAATAGGAAATTTATATTTGAAACTAAACAAGGTGTGAATATCAAAATGAAAAATGTGTTACAGTGTAATGACTTAACTTATAATTTATTATCGGTTAAACGATTGGAACAAGAATGACTAAAAGTGCTATTTGAGAACAACAAGGTCAAAA
Source organism: Protaetia brevitarsis (assembly GCA_004143645.1). Taxonomy (NCBI): domain Eukaryota; kingdom Metazoa; phylum Arthropoda; class Insecta; order Coleoptera; family Scarabaeidae; genus Protaetia; species Protaetia brevitarsis. The sequence continues at coordinate 22,641 of RXPK01000112.1, forward strand.
TCATGAATGGTAAATTAGAAGTTGTACTAGAAGGGTGTAGTAGGGGTAATTAGAATTGGAAGTAAGAAATTTGTGTGCTAATATTGTTAGCGTTAATAATAATTTATCTTGATTTTGAAAAAGAAATAATTTATTCCTTTGTTAATTTATTTTACCGTCTGTGATATATTATCTCGAACACATTTTTTTATTTGGGCATACGGTATATATTATTTTTTAACTGTTACGTTTCGGACTTCATTTTAGTCCTAATTATTTACATATTCCTTAGAGTCCTGTGTTTTTTCTTGCAAGAACGTAAACGGTTCCACCCTGCAACATCTGCAGGGCATTTCTATTCCATATGATGAGTGAGCGGCTGATACTCCAAGCGGTGGTCCTGGTAAGCGAAAGTGTTAATTATAATATTAGTGTGAAAATAAAACACCATTCTTTAATGACGAGGGTGTGTTAAGTTGGTGAAATGAAGTGTACTTGCAGAGAATATAGTCACCAACACTACCCACTTCTTCTTTGAGGTCCTGACCTTTTGCACAACCGCCCTTACAGCATGTACGGTTGACCTCCCTCTGACAAAACCAAACTGCCTGTCTGACAATCCGCCGCTCTTGTCCAGTTCGTCTTCCAGTCTGTCTTTAATTCCTCCCAGAGTAAGGTTTTTGCCATGGTTTTCCCTTACTCCGTGGCCATTGATTTTATATAAGTATATTATATATAATCAGTGTCCTTGGCGAATGCTGGGAGATAACGAAAGTCGTTCCATAGGCGCATTTAATAATAACTGATAGCTGACTGATTTACAGTAGACTCGCGATTATGTGAACTAATCACATTTTACTTTTTTTTTATCATTTTTCAAAGTATATTCGTATGGTCGCGAGGCTACTGTATAAATATTTTTGTTATTAAAATCATAGGAAGTTATTTAGTTAGAGTAGGATCATTTCAATTGTTATGGAACCCATATAGTACTTAGAATAGGTAGCCTCGTGTAGTACCTTTTTTAGGTGGAGCACGGGGTTAGGATGATTTGTAATAATTTAGTTTTCATAAATAAAGCGTAAAAGTCTGTCTTTAATCATGCGTTCGTACAGTTTACCCAATATGCTAATCAAGCATATCGGCCTAAATGAGGTTGACAGTTCCATCGACTTCCCTTTCCAAAGCAGGACTACTATTGCTTTTTTCCATTCTAATGGAAATCGCTGGTCCGTCAATAGCTGGTTTACGATACTCAGTACCACGTCCGGAATCACCTCTATCAGAACTTTCACCGCTTCGCTGGTCAAGCGGTCGCTACCCGGAGCTTTTCCCATTTTTATATTGCTGGCCGCCTTGAGAAGCTTTTCCCTAGTAAAAGGAGAGCACTTTCACCCTTCCTTCAGAGGTCGTGCATCTGCTGGGTTTCCAATTGAGAACAGATCCCTGATAATTTGTAACTTTCTCTCAATAGGTGGGTTATAAGGTGGAGTGAGATTACCCAGATGTCCCAAGGCTATTCTATAAGCATCGCCCCATATCGCCGTTATCAAGACGTAAAGGCGTATCTCAAAATTTGGCCAAAACGAGTTAGATACGCTGTTTTCCGTGTTGTGACTAAGAGGCGTATTTCGATCACACTCCGTTTATATTTTATGGAATTCTATGTTTTAGGCGTATGTCAAAAATTTAATGAAAATGTTTTAACGTATAGGCATATCTTGAGATACGCCTCTAAACCATATATTTTTAAACGGCCTTAAAGACGTATCTCAAGTTACATCTCTTCTTCACAATTTAAGTAAGTGCAGTCAATACATTTATACAGGCCTATCTCAAATTTTGCGTGTCTGTTCCTGTTGATAATCTGGTATTACTTGCAATCAGAGGTGTCAGCGAAGGAAGGGTGGTCATTCGTTGTTCTAAGCTGCTAGCAGACGAGTGTTGGTACCTAAGTAAATTATTTGCCAAACAATTATAGCAACTAAGATGAAAACAACTGTAAGTAACACTTTTAAATTAATGAATCTTTGTTAATTTTTTATAATTTGCTTAGAAGATGGATGTTTTGGTCAAATGGAACGATGGTTCTGTAAACTGTGTATGCACCAGTGAATTAAAAACAATTGAAAACAATGTTAAATTTGAAGTTGGCACCCATGTGAAAATGCGGTATAAAAGTAAATGGTATTATGGGATAATAATTACGACAGAAGAAGAAAATAATTCATCAGGGGACAAGTTCCAGTGACGATAATGAACCTCTAAGCAAAATAGCCCAAAAACCAACAAGCGATTTAAAAGCGGTTATCAGTACTGATATAAAGACCTCCACCATTGATGATAACTATAAACCGTTTAATAAATTAATAGAAGAAACTGCAAAATTTCGTGAACAACGGTACTGTTGAACTAAGTGATCGAGAAGATCCCACTTATGTTCAGACATGCGAAGTTCGCCGCTGCAATAGAGAGGTTTTTAGCTCCTGTTTTCGATGTTCAATCCTTCTGTGCTGGGATCATTTCGTTGAAGACTTACCTACGTGTGACACTCATCGCATCAGTGATGTTGAAAGTGACAACTTTGCCACAAATTCGCCTAATAACGGAAGCGTAAGACGAAGAGAAATATAGATAACCAGAAAATCGCCAGGATTAACAAGAAGAAAGTGGCTCAGGCTTTACGACGAAGTGGTGCAGAATATGTTTCAATCGGGACAAAAAAAATACTGTTAAGGGACGGGTACTAGGTCCAATGTGCAATACTGAATGGTGCAAAAAGGGTGACTTTGTGCTAAGTTCAGTGAAGAATGTAGGCAAGCTATATGGCAAGACTTTTATAGATTAAGTGACGTCCAACTCCAACGTGAATTTATTGCGAGATACGTTAAACAGGTACCCAAAAGGTCGAGTACGACAAGTAAAGAAGTATCTAGACCTAAAAACACAAAGATCTTTTTTCTTCCCAATGGAAGGAAACACACTCAAAGTGTGTCGCAGATTATTCATAAACACGTTAAGTATCAGTGAAAAAGCAATCCGAACAGCACTTGAAAAAATTCGAAGTACTGGTGTAATCCAAAAGGATCGCCGTGGTGGTAGATGTAATGCAGCTGCATTAAAGGAAGAATCTAACAGGAAACTGATTGAGGATCACATTAATCGATTCCAAAGAGTGGTATCACATTATTGCCGAAGAGATAGCACCCGAGAATACCTGCATAGTGACTTGACATTAAAAAAAATGTACACTATGCTTTTGGATGAGTTGGGACACAACACTCAAAAACCATGTTTCACAACATACCGCATGGTTTTCAAAAGTATGAACCTTTCATTCCATAGGCCAAAGAAAGACCAGTGTGGTTTGTGTAAAACTTACCACAAAGGAACTGTAGAAACGAAATTGAAAATGCAAGATATTTTTGACGAGCACACAAAATCAAAAACTGCTGTACGTGACATCAAAAACACTTCTAAGATTGCCGCCCAAAATGATCCCAACTTGCTTTGTTTGTGTTTTGATCTTCAGCAGGTAATTTACTTAGTCATGTCGAACGACGGTGCTATTTTTTATAAAAGAAGGTTTGCTGTCTACAATTTAACTTTTTACGACATGCTTCTGGAGACTGCTACTGTTTTACGTGGAACGAGTTGACAGTGGACGCGGTGCTTCTGAAATTTCAACAGCACTGTTTTAAACGCTGCTAAATACGATGAAAAGAAGATCATTCCGCCGATTTATTCGCAGATGGTTGTGGAGGACAAAATCGAAATTCCATCGTGGCGGGAGCTTCTTGTATATTGTATTTTCAACTAAAACACGTCCAAGAAATTAGCCTCAGTTTCTTTACCACTAATCACGGTCAAAGTGAAGGCGATTCGGCACATAGTGCTATTTTCGTACGCGCACTTAAAAAGGCAGGTGAGTTGTTTGTGCCGTCTCAACTTTACCAGTCTTTCGTCTTGCAAGACACGTAAAACCCTACGAAGTATACTCCTTAGGCTTTAATGATTTCTTAGACTTTAAAAAGTTTAGTGAAAACCTTAGAGTGCATTCTATACGAATCGACGACGAAGGAAATGCTTTTAAGTGGACAGATATGGTAGAATTTAAGGTAAAAAAGAATGACTTGGGTAAAATATTTTTTAAAACGAGCCACTCGGATGAAAATTATCGATCACTGACATTAAAGCGGCAAACTGCATCTGTGCTGACCACACGGCCTAATAATTTGAATAATGGGCCTCGTCCCATATCACTGTTGAAGTACAAGGATTTAATGGCTCTTTGCTCAGGTAACACACCAGTAATCAAGCTACCTGAACAATGCAATTTTATAAGTCTTTGCTCATGCTACTGAATAAAGTGTTTTAGATCACAATGCTAGTATTTTTGTTCTTTTTACCAAGTTCAATTTTTCAGTTAAGAAGTGAATAATGAATTTGTTTCTCGTGTTATTTTATTTTTGTTTGGTTTACCTATTCTTGCTTTATTTTACGATTTTATAAGAAAAATTTGTTTTGTTAACATAATGTATATTTTTGTCTTTATTGCATACATAATATATTTTTTAAAATTATTACAATTTGTTGTGTTAATTTTTTTTACCTGATTTTGACTTTAAAATCTATAAACTTGGAAGGACGTATCTCAATAAATTGGAGTGCAACTTTTGTTACAAGCAAAACGTAAAGGCGTATCTCAAATAAATGTCAATAATAATAATAATAATGAAGCCAGCAACGATTTGTCATGCTTGTAGTAATTATCAATTATTGTTAACAGTAATCGTGGTAAATGAAGTACTTTATAATCAATCGTGTTTAACTAATCGAGAAAATAAAACCCCCCTTTTCTTTATATTGCTTTACTGTAAATTTGTAAAAAATGAGATACGCCTTTACGTCTTTTCAACGGCGATATAGCATTATCTGGGTCTACGAGTAACTTATCCCACCGTTGGCGCTTTTATAACTAGGTATTGCAGTTCTTTTTCAGCTTTTTTTTATATTTAGCCTTCTCCGTAGGTTCTTCAGCTACCTGAGATATGCGCCTATTCATTCTTGTCAATTTCCTACGAAGGTTATGACACTCGGTTCTCTTAAGCTCTATCTCCATGCTCCACCAATATGGCATGGCGCGCGTTCCCTTAGCAACTCTGGAGTGGATCTTTTTTTATTCTTGTAAAACCGTGTGATGAAATACCCGCGTTATTTTTCGCTCCACACACCAAGGATAAGTTAACCATCGGGCAAACTGTGTTCGATCCAGCGTGTATACATCCTCCACTCTTTCGTGCTAGTTGCCCTGCTTCAATTTCAAATAAATGAGTTGTGATAGGTCAGAACTCACCAGTCAAAACTTCCCACTTGCGGAATTTTTCAGTTAAATCAGGTGTGGCCATGTGATGTGTAAACGATCTGGAGTTCGCTTCTTCAAATTGGGGTTACGCCAGTTTCATTAGCGTCAGGTTCTAATTCCGCTGCCACTGTTATGAAGGTTCTCTCTGCATCTGTGAAGGGGGAGCTCCACATAACTGACTTCCGTGTTGAGTCGCCGCAACCACTGTTTTGAGTCACAGTCCTAATATGTCGTTCAAGCTTCCGTAAAGCCTGTATTCTTTCAGACCAACATTGGCGAACAATACACATGAATATATTTTGTTTGTAGCGAGGATCATAGCAGGCGAACGCTATGCACAAGCAATGTTAAAAGTAAGGATAATCGATGCGGACGCTTTAACCGACGTAAATTACTTAAAATAAAAAATAAATCAATGGTCAAGGAGAAGGAAAACATGGCAAATTTACTCTGGAGTCTGGGAAGAAGTCCCAAACCTTGTTACTGAAATAAAGGAATAGGCAAACAGCAGAAGTAGGGTAGAAATGGACGAGTTAATCAAGGTAGCCGGCGGTATTTGATGATGTATTCTCTATAAATGATTCCAGATACCAGAGACGGCGTTTGAAGCGTTTTTAGTGAGTAGGCTATATTGAGAGGGACCAACACAACCAATTGCGAACGACTGAGCACTTGGAGTGCATAAAGCATTTTTCCCCTGACAAAAAAAATGATGATTGAAACATTTAACAAAAATAAAATAGAAGCACATCATGATTCTATATTACAGTCTTGGTCAAAATTATGAGAACGTTACAAAGTGTTTTCGTTTTATATGTAAAAACAAGCGTTTTAGTTCAGCAAATTGCGCTTCACATTATGGACAAAGAAACATTTTGATATAACTTTTTTTATTTCACATTACAATAATTTAATAAAATATTTTACACTTTGTTAATAGTGGCCAATAGAATGAACTCTGCTTAACAAAAATGCAAACCGTGTTGAGGAAGCTGTTCTCATATACAGATACGTGGTTTAAGGAACATTTTTGATTAACTCGCATTAATAACTTATGGACACAGTACGAAGATGAACATTTTTACAATGGTGGTACTGATGGATGCTATGAAAAGGAAATTTGTGATTTGTTAGCCATCAGAATGCATTGTTCTGTGATGCTAAGGACCGTCATAAAGTCAAATGAAAAGTACTCTAGGTGAATATGTGTATCGATTATCTATTCCATTTTATTCTTAGTTGTATGGTTATTGATGCATAAGTACAAAATAAAGACTTTATTTACACTTTCTGTATTTTTATTTGTTATATCACAAAGATATATAAAAGAAAATATAATACTGCCCCTGAGAATTACAATAACTTTTGGCTGTATTCCTTCATCAGGAGTCAACAATAGCTGTGGATACACATTTCTCTTAGCTTCATATATTTCTAACTGTTCTTTGTAGAATTTGAACGTCTTTCGACCCCTTCCAATTTTATTTTGATCCACAAAGTGCTTTCATTTTATATGTAAAAACAGCAAATTGCGCTTCACATTATGGACAATTGATATAGCTATACTGTTGTGATTATTTTGTAATGTTGAAATATTTAAATTAGGGATCAATAGCTACGTATAACTGTTAACTATTAGCCTGGATGAATTAAATCGCCGTAACTAAATTTATACAATAAACACTAAAAACGCATTATTGAGGTTTAAGAAATAATATTAACTCTGAGATAAACGATTCTAGAGCAGAATTTTTTTATCCCATGCAGTATTAATTTTATATACAGATCAAACAGTCAGGCCATCGCAGATCCAAACTAATCGGGAAGGGAGATAGCATGAATTACTCTATTTCGGCAACAAAATGGCCCTAATGAATAAAAATGTAGCAATTGCTTTTTCTTATAAAATCAAGGTAAATGCTTGAAAAGCAATGAATAAAAATCGAAAGTAATGCTTTTGCTATCGGCAATGCTTAAAAGTGCAGAAATTGCTTATAGTCAAAGCTATTCTTAAAAAGTTGAAGCAATTGCTTACATATGCTTAAAATGGATTGAATAAATTAGGAATTGCTTTTCTAGTGTAGCAATTGCTTTCAAATTTGTAAGGTAGGTCGACCCTGCATCATATGCTGTACATCAACTTTGCTTCTTTGCGGCATACACATGAGTTCTTATTTATTTGAGCCTTTTTAATTATGGCTGAATATATGAATTGCGTAAAGAAAAATATACAGTGTACGTAAAAATTGCAGAGACGATGATTTCAGAAAGTTATATCGTTTGACCGTGAAAATGTTGAGTGGCTAACAAATTATTCTTTTGACTGATACGGGTGAAAGGCGGGGTGCTGCAATTTACCTATAAATAAGATGAAACTCTTTCTGCGGCATTTGTCGGATCCAGGTTTTCAAAATTCTGTAGCCGAAGAACTCGGTGTTCATCAGACAACTGTCTGTAAGACATCCACTTCTGTAATGCATGCAGTTTTTGGAAAAGGCTAATATTTTCATTAGATTTCCTAGAAGTGCTGAAGATTTGTGGAAGCTAAGCGGTTGTGGTCAGAGAGATACGGTTTTCCAACTGCCATCGGTGCGATAGACGCAAACACGTCAGAATTCCAAAGTTTCATGAATTCGGTGATGAATATATTAAACCGAAAAGGAACCCCAGCATTTAACGTACAGGCAACTTGTAATGCAAAGGAAATTTTACTAGTGTTGACTGCCAATGGCCAGGTCTGTGACGATAGCAGAATTTCAAAAATTCTAACATATACAACATTCTAAAAAACAACACAGAAGATTGTGTATTATTAGGAGACGATGGCTACTCTATATCGCCTTGGATTATGACTCCCTGGAGAAAATCCTGCAACCCAAGAGCAGCAAAATTATAATAACATTTTCTGCCGAGAACGTGTAATAATTGAACGATGTTTCGGACAGTTAAAAGCAAGGTTTCCTGTCCTTCAGTATAAAGTTCGAGGTCAATTAGAAAAAATACCATCGACGATAATTGCCTGCGTTGTGCTTCATAACATCGCTAAACGTTTAAATGATGAAGATTTTCAGTACTCAACTCAAGAAGCTAATGTTGAAATTAACATACGAAATGGCGACAATCTGACATCAAATATAATTCGTCAATTAGGACAGCAAAAAAGATAATTAACAACTCAGTTACTCTTCAATAATCATGTAAGTATCTAATTGTTAATACTTATAATGTTTATCTATATTCTCGTTTTTAAGAGTAAATCTTGTTAAATTTGTGATTTATGTCCTGGGTTAGGTTAGAACTTTTAGTGTGTGACACAACAATATAATACTTAGAAATAAAATTAAATTCACACACATAGGTATTTCAACTCAAAATTTATTCTTACTTATAACAATAAATATAAATTAAATAAAATATTTTCATTTATTCACACTATTAGTATGGATGAAGAAAACGAATAACGTTAGTAACGAATAGTAAATATTTACGAATGTGGGTTCCCTGACTATATATTGTAAAACATTTTGTCGTTCTCGCGCAACAACATTGCTGGATTTGAGGAATACGTCGTCAGTTTTGTGTTGTCTCCTGACTATTTCTTTCCTGTTGCATACGACATAATTTCAGCTGCTCTAGTAAAACTAATCGTTGCAGTTCAGCAGTTGATAATTTTTTTGTTCATAAGTTCAGGTAAATTATTGATATTTTAATTGTCTTTGTAGGAATAGTACTACATGCTGCCACTGCAGGGATTGGAACGTCACTGAATGAAGTAGAGTTCTTATCAAGTGATATTATTTCGTCAACCCAGCAGACACAGCGCCTACAAATATATAGTTTTTAATTTAAAGAAATTAAAAATATTATAAAAATTGTAAAAAAACATAAAAATTTTATATACTATACCTGGAATTTTTTTAAAAACCGGATTCTTATATACATCCAACATTTCTAATAATAATTTTCCCAAGGCTTATAGACTATTGGTTTATTGCCTGTCTTATTACGTCAAAACTTCTTTTTTATTTCTGCCTTCATATTACTAATTTTTTTTGATAACTGTTTTTGTAAGTGAGACGTTAAAAAATATCTGCATATGTTGTACTAAAGCGTTTAAAGCAGCCTCCTTTTGTGATTTAACTTGAGGCACTTGTGATTTATTAAGAACGATTTTATGTTCTTTTAATTTGTGGACAAATATCAACTGCTTGTCAATTTCTTCATCATTATTAAATTCCTCACTTCCACTCGAATCTGCCATATCACAAAATGTAGTTTTTTTTATTTTTCCAAAAATATAACAGATGCACTGAATAAATACCCACGTTGTGGCATAACGTCGCATCTACTGCAAAAGTAAATTGAGACTGAGATTCAAACTATCTAAATTTACAGGTCGAGACCTGTAAGCGATTGCTACACAGATGTAGGATAGGCAGCATTTGCTTAAAAATTTTATTCATGTGAAGATCTCGCAATTACTTTTACTTAGAGCATTTGCTAGTCAAGCAATTGCTTTTTCTAAAAAGCAATTGCTTAAAGCAATTGCTACATTTTTATTCATTAGGGCCAATGCAACTGCGCGCTGTCGTATGAAGCGCTGTATCACGTGGTATCACCAATGCCTCCCTACTTAGGTCGACTTAGGTCGACTGTTTGATCTGTATAGCTTTTTATAGAAAGAGCCCAGATATGTTCGCTTTCTTTGGAATATTCGGCATGTAAAACATGAAACAATTTGAAACATATCTACGGGTTTTAAAACAGATGAAGATGATTATTATGTTCTTTGTAAGTAGTTTGTCAATAAAACTTACTTACTTGTAAATATATATTTTACTAAAGAACTGTTAATATCAATAAAAATATTATAATTTAGATTAAAAAACATAGAAGGAACCCTTACACCTATTACTCTTGAAAGCCACTCTTTCTCTCAGTTATAGTAGTGGTGGCTCTGATCGAAGAACCGACAGCGAAAATATTGGGTTGAACTGTCCATATTGTGCTAGTTTCTCTCTTCTTCTATCGATGTTGATATAGATATCCGAAGCTGCCTGGGAAAGATGAAATGCATACACATAAAGCACAGAAAAGTGCAATAAAATCTCGTGTACTTACAGTAACATGTATTAGAAAGCTCTCACGAGACTCGAAATATAGATGACTTCTAATGTATCTTGTTAGAATGTATACGACTAGTCGGGGGTAACAATAATGCGCATATCCGTTTCACGAACTGATACACGAACTTGCCGAAAATAAAAGTTGGTTGGAACGAATTTTGTTTGGTAATAGTACCACACAGGCTGTGCAGGTGGCGTAACGCTCAGTTATTTTATTTGAATAATGCAAGAAGCTATGTATGCTTGTCATTTGTCGTCAGTTATTCAGTTATGTTGTCAGTTGAACACTGACAGTTCAACTGCTTTCGATATATGTAGATTAGTGCGTCAAATAGTTATTGTTTGATATATATTTACAGATTTTATTGGATTTACTTTTTATATTTGCTACAAAACTGTGGTAAAGAATTTGGTTTTATATCATAAGTGAAAGTAGTTTTTTTTTTTGAAGTGCAAATTTCTCAGCTGTTTTCATTTTTTTGATGAGTGTTGCTAAAATATCGCTCGACATATCAGTAATTCGTCTCTTAACTGTATCAGCTGATAATGGAACTTTACTCACTTCACTCACTTCCTTAGGCCCTAACATTAATCGAATGATTTCCATGCATGCAGGCTTTATGAGCGTTTCCCCAATAGTATGCGGTTTTTTCTGATGAGCAATTAATTTTGCAACATGGTAACTGGCTTCTAACGCGTTTTCAGAAACTGTGACCGAAGACCTCATATATCGCTTCTGCTGTAAGTTCTGATTTAAAGTTCGTTGAAAATATTGTTTATCCTTGTTAGCGCGGCTGGGATGTTTTGATTTTAGATGCCGAAGTAATTTGCTTGGGACCATTGCTTCGTTAGAAAGTTGTTCTCTGTAAATTACGCTCTCTGGCTTCGGATCTGTCTCTTCGCCACACCATGAGAATCCATACTGAATGTAATTTTCGTGGTAAATTGTAATGTTCTATTATCACCACTCAACCTCAACTGGTATTCGTTCTTTTTACGGTATGTATCGCAGGCGCAGTCAGACAGTGTGACCGTTGCGACAGCGGAACCGTTCTTCCTCTTATCCTTATGTAAACAAATAATCTAATGAAACCTAATATTGCTCACTAACATCTTACCCATTAGCCGGAAGATTTATAGAGATGCAACAATAATAATGGTAAGCGTGACCCAAAAAGATTATCTAACAGCAACAAATAACGCACTAAGGTCTAATACTAATAATACAACGTCTAGCTAAATAGGCAAAGAATTCATTAAAGCTGCATGAACATAATTCTACGTGATAAAAGTAATCAAAAAATATTTTCAAGCGCTAATAGAGAAAAAATAAAGTCATAGATATTGCACCGCGGCACATCTAGAGTGGCTTCCTGGCACACCAGTGCACAGTGGTTTCAGTCCATATAGAGATTTGTCAAAAATGCATTTTGGCGATGTCATCCTTGATGTTCGAAACTGTTACTATAGTAAAGTGTACATACTAAAGTATTATTTACCAAATTTTCTTTTTTGTTTGAAGCTTCCGCTATTGTTTTACAGTGCCTTAAAGTTGAGCGTTCCGATTATTCCCGAGAAAGGCATACGCGCGTGCATTGAATGTATAGTAAAATAAGCTAATACTTTATCAATATTTACTAATGTGTTATATATCAGTAGAACGAGTGTTTCATCTACTTTCCAGACCTATAACTTCCTAATTAAAAAATACATTAATTTCTTTTGTAGAATCGTTTTTTCATACCTGTGCTGAAAATTAGATAATAACTACTTTAACTAAACTTTTAACTACTCGCCGGGTTTGCCCGGGTCAAGCTATTTACTGCATTTGGAAGCTAATATATTTGTCTATAAAATGTACTAAAACTCAAACTGCATTTCTATGTGAAAATTAAAAAATTGGAAACAGGAGCGCGCTTGCATATTATTATTTTCTAATGCATAGCGTAAATGCCTACAATATATGTTTTTAATTACATGAATAAAATAAAATTCTGTATGTGCCCTCTAAGGTACATACATTATAAAGATTATAAAATTCTAAAAATATATTAGGTATAAACATTCCTGCTTAAATGTTGTTATTGTATGTGGCGTACACGTAAAGATAGATAATAGGTACCTATCTGATATTTTTATTGTGGCATATGCGCTATTTATAGTATCAAAATATATTAGAGTTGATAAGGTAGAAAATATCGTTATTAACCAATCCGTGTTTGTTATGGCATATAAAAACAATCAAACACCGCAAAATTTCTAGAATCATCATTATTTTTCTATTTTGCACCCAAATAATTTGTGATATTCTTGTGGTAAGTACTAAGATAAAAGTTAGCACAAAAGATACAATTGTTAGTTTGTAGAAACCTGTATTACATTGTTTTAAACATCTTTCTTCATATTAAAACAACTTAAATAGAAAACATGAGCTATATAAATATTAATAAACGCGAGTTATGTGTTCGTTTAATAGAACATGGAAAGCACATAAGTACAGTGCATATGTACATCAAAGAAAGGGTTCCTGGTTTAACTGAAGCAAATAACACCTGTACTGTTGCAAGAATTCAAAAATATTTGTTGCCAAAATTCAAACAGCGATGGAATAAAGCTGGCAGATCTAAAGACATATTTTTGACAAGATATGCTGAGTGACTCAATGGCGATTTTCGTATACAATTCGATGACGAGGAGGCCCCGTCTACATCACATGCAAGTAAACGAGGAAGACCGTGCAAAGATTATGAATTATCATCGGCCAGAAGCAAGCACAGACAAGCCATTAGACTATTTCAGGAATCTGGGTTGGATCATATTCACCATTCCTATATACAAGGCCTAAAATCAATTGGAAAATGTAAACATGCTGCCATTATTGAACAGTTACGCTCTATGCCGATAGAAACCTTGGATGGGCTTCATAAGAATTTAATGGAAGAAAAGATATCTCTGGTGCCTTATTCGAATGACGAAGCACTTGCATTGTTACTAGATCTAGATTTAACTAAACAACAGTATGAGTACTTTAGAAAATGTATTACAGATAAAAACCTCAATTTGTTTCCAGCGTACAAGTACGTGCTCGAAGCGAAAACCCAGTGTTATCCAGATAACATGGAAATAAGTGACATAGGTGCTAAAATAAAATTGCAGTCTCTTTTAGATCACACAGTTACTAGATTATTGATGCTTGATTCCATTAATCTCCCTGGTGGTGACGCAAGATTGATTTTATACTGTAAGTGGGGATGTGATGGTTCTTCTGGACAAAGCGAGTACAAACAAATTTTATCAGGTGAAAGCAAATTAATATCAGATGCAAATCTACTAATAGCATCGCTCGTACCACTTCAGCTTGTTAGTGAAGTGGATGAAAGTGTCTTTTGGCAGAATCCATCGCCTTCGTCAGTACGTTTTTGTCGTCCTATCCTTATAGAGTTTGCAAAAGAAACTCCTGAGAAAACTAGGAGTATAGTTACAGATATCGAATCTCAAATACTTGCATTAACACCATCCTCCGTGCTAATAAATACAGCAAGATTTTCTATAAAACACACATTATATTTTGCTATGGTCGATGGGAAAGTTGTTCAAGTTTTGACGAATACTCCATCGAGTGCTAACTGTAATGTATGTCTTGCCAAACCAAGTGAAATGAATGATCTGCACGAGTAAGTCAAAAACCAGAAAGAGAAGAAACTTTCAGGTTTGGTCTTTCAACTCTGCATGCCTGGATTAGGTTTATGGAATTAGTACTTCATGTATCCTATAATCTACCGTTCCAAAATGGTCTGCTACCACCGAAGAAAAATAAAAACTAAAAGCGGCTATAAAGCAACTTGTGCAGATCGTTTCTGTAATGAATTTGGTTTAATAATTGACAAACCCCGTCAAGTAAGCGGCATACCAATGACGAAATACTTGCAAGAAGATTTTTTGCCAATTCCTCTTGTACATCCCAAATAACAGGAGTTGATGAAACACTACTAGAAGATTTTATATTATACTTCAAACTATGTCGTGCGGTAAGAAAATAAATCCGAGAAGTTTGGTGAATACGCACGATCCACAGCTGAACTCTATGTAAACAAATACAATTGGGTACTATATGCCATCTTCAGTTCATAAAGTACTTATTCATGGAGAGAGCATCATTACATACAATTCAATATTACCTCTTGGACAACTATCTGAAGATGCTCAACAATCTAGAAAACAAGGGCCTAAAAAAAATGCCGACTGCATCATTCTAGAAAAATGTCCGAGAAACAGCAACGAATGAAGATGTTTTTCATACTTTACTTTGCTCATCGGATCCATTTATAAGTGGTCTTAGAAGACACATACACCGAAGCATATAGAACTCGATGAAGAAGCATTAAATTTACTAGATAGTGATGAATAACGTAAAACAGTATTTTGTATAACGTTATGTACCGCTTACTTTATAATTGATTTAACTTTTATTATTATTTCGAAAGTTGTGACTCTGTATCATTTCACCTATTACTTTTAACACGTGGATAAAATTTATGTCACTTTGTCCGCATTTAAAAAATGCCGAATATCATATTTTTATATGAAAAATTTATAAACAGCTACATATAATTCTTTTTGAAACACTCTGTATACATCATTATTATAATTGTTATATTAATAAGTAGTGTTTATTATATTAGTTTTTATAATTTAATCTTTTAAGGTAAAATATATGCAATTAATTACACATCTTCATATGTAGATATTTTTTTCTTAATAAAGTAATAATATTTTCATAGTTTTTAATTGTTCACATTAAACTTCAACTATTTAGCAGTACTCATACCAAATTTTATGAAAATAGGTCCAAAGATGACAAAGTTACATATTTTTGGCAAAAAAATGTCGATTTGGAACCGCTGTGCAGTGTGCCGCGGCACACCGGTTGCGGAGCACTGGTCTAAGAGACTACGGCTGAACTATTGTCTTAACTTAACTTCCAAGAAAATATATCAATCGTGTTTTAAATATGGCTATTTCTCATGCTCCAATAGTAGAAGGATTAGCTATAACGACAAGTATGTGGGCGGTCCCATTAACCGATAAGATGGAATTATTTTTATCGCTTAGTCTGTCAGACGACACCGGACCAGTTAAGGATTAATGTTTAATATTTCTATGACTGTAGAGGATGGTGCAAGGTGGACAGTCCTCTTCCCACGTTATCCAACACATGTTCAACAGGGTTTAAATCCAGTGATCGGGATGGCCACGGCAATATAAAAAAAATATAAACGCTACATATATTTGTGCCTCTTAGATTCTCCCATATTTGACTAACGTGATAGTGCAAATTCTCGCAATTCCGGGGAATTGACACACCTTGCTTCTGCCACATTTCACACATAATATCCATAGATTTTCTATGGGGTTCAGGTCCGAAGATTTTGATGACCAGTGGATTAATTGAATCTCAGCATAATTGGTAAACCATTCTTATACTTGCCTGGCTGTGTGTACAGTACATAATTCCTCCACAGTACACAAATATTTTAGTTATTAATGTAATTTTGTCACCAACTACTAATATAAATGGCTGGATGTTTTCTTGTCTGTTAATAAGAAAATCCAGATGATCTTTTACTTCTTGAGTAGACCTTCCCCAATATAAAAAAGACTCCTGCGAATCCTTTATTGTGAATTTTATAGTTGTGTTACTTCCGTTGAGATCCTTTTTTACTGTTTTATTAGTAGGAACTAAATATCCATGCAAACTAAGTAACAGAGCTGCAATTCTACCATCTAAAACAGACAATAATTATAATCATAATAATAGTACACCAGGTGTCAAATTATTTTATTTACTTTCGTTAGCACTGGGCGTCTTTGCCTCCTCGCACAATATTTTTGTATGTTTCTCTTTTATTGACGTTGATAAAAAATGACCTAATTTATGAGCCTCATTCTCCCAATTATCAACTATACTTCGTGTATTTTTAAATAATGAACAATAATCCATATCAGTCTGTTAAACAAATACGTGTTAATATGCAAAACAAGTATTTCCTAAGGGGGGAATAAGTAAACACCAAGGGTAGTTAAGCAATAACTGTGTAACAATAATTTTAAGAATGTTGCGTATACTTATACATTTATAAACATTTTTACTTACCAATCGATATCCACTGGGTTTCTTATATTCTGGCCATTTATTTAAGATAGTCATCAAAGAGTCAGCATTATTTATGGTACTCATCCTGTAATTAGCACATGCTTGCCATAGACTATCGAATTCCTCAACAGTAAGATATAAGGATGTTTTTTTTTTGTATCGTTTCAATTTATTAATAAATGGTGGTATGATAATGTCTGCATTCTTCGCTGTTTCCTGTTCCTGTCATTTCTCAATTTCGAACATCTTTCTGTGTCACTTGCATTTATCCTAGTTTTTTCCCTAACATTTACCTATTAATTATAAAAGCTACTATAACCATCATTTGTGTTGTCTATTGTTTGTAAGCACAAATAAAACAGCTGTTTATAATTACATATAACAAAAAGGCGAATTGATAGACGAAAGGACAGTATCCGCAGGAATTCTTGTTTGCAAGTGTATGATGAACATATCCAAGCAGTTGTTAATAATGTTCACAGCGTTTTGCTAAGAAATATTCAATCCATGATGCGTATCATATTAGCTGCAGCAAACAGCGAAGATTTACCTATTTTTTCGACAAGTATATTCTACAGGTTCTTAATAGACATTGGTTTATATTTGAGAATATTTGAAAGAAATGTTAATGAACCGTGATGTTATTATAAGATGGCATAGGATTATTAACGTACTATTAGAGGATATCACAGCGAAGGAAGAAACATTATTTTCACTGATAAATCGTGTGTAAATAATACTTCGTAACGGAACTGTGGACTAATAGCACAACTAGTATATCTAGACGAGCATTTTTGCAAGATTTAAGTATTGATCTCTAAGAGCATCAAAAGGTAATAGCCAACATTGTGCATTAGTTGATAGTGCCACCAAAAATGGCTTCGTTCTGAGTGTCTAAAATATGTCTCTGCTTATCCAGCAAAGATATGACACTGTTTCTACAGGTAAATGGAAAAACTTCATTAAACATGTCATCAAAAATATAAAAATTACATTATATTTAGCACAGTGTGGTTTTAAGTTTAGCCATTTTAGTCATGTGGAAATTGGTCGATGAACTCAAAGAATTTATTACTAATTTTTAACATCGATCTTATCATCATCTTCATATTGGTCATCCAATATAAGTTTATCATAACACTTATGATTATAGAAATAATCTTTAGTTTGTTGTAAGCATACCTCTGTAAATATTCTTAAATGGCAGGAATCATCTCAGGAAATTTTATAGGAAAATGACGATTATCTGGTGAAAAGTATGGATTTAATAATTATGATATATCGTAATTATCAAGTATTTTTCAAAGTTTTGGCTGATAGCTGGTAAAAGTTTTGCAAAATTAATTGTGCACCAGTGTGTACGTTGCTTTAGATACAAGGCTAAATGTCTTCAAGCAGTGATGGGTAATTTACCAGAGAGACGTTTTTGCAGTGGTTTTCCATTTCAAGTAACTGGCTTAGACTATGCTGGTCCATTTTTAGTAAAAGACAAAAGAGATCGTGGTTGTAAATTAATAAAGGGATACATTAGTTTGTTTATTTGTTTTGCAACAAAGGCCATACATTTGGAATTAGTCACGAATTTATCAATTGCTTTGTTGCTTGCATTCGAAAGGTTTTATCGCGAGGCGTGGTAAACCACCATCTGTATATCTGTATTCAAATAACGAAAAAACCTTGCTTGGATCCAACTGCGAATTAAAGGAGTTTTCTTGATGAACAATCCAATTTAATTCTCAAAACATTGTTTGGCATTTCATTTCAGTATATGTACCATTTGTGGGGGGTCTGTGGAAGGCCAAGGAGGCCAGGGTCAAATCCACAAAATATCATCTAAAAAGAATTTTGGGAACGCTCATTTAACTTACGAGGAATTTAGCACGCTTTTAACGCAAACAGAGACAATCTTAAACTCTAGACCCATCACACCCTTGTCAACATATCCTCTCGATCCTACTCCTTTAACCCCTGCTCACTTTCTAATCGGACGTCCATTGATCGCGCCTTGCGAGCCATGTTCAGCTAACACGAGACAATACTTTCACGCTACCAGAGACTGGAGCAACTGAGACAACACTTTTGGAGGAGATGGAAAAGGGAATATGTCAGTGAATTACAACAACGGACAAAATGGAAGTCATCATCCGGTTCTTTAAAAGAAGGAGCCTTGGTACTAATTGAAGACTTTGCAGCAACAACGAGGCAGCTCCACTTTTACGCGAGAATGAGTTAGGTGCTTATCAGTTTCACACATCGCCTGTGTTTGTAAACAGTGCAGTGTGTTGGATTGTTGCAATTTAGCAAAAAATGAGTTCAGAAAGTGACAAAAATAATGTTTCTTCTATGAGGAATTATTCACCTAGCTCTAGTAATTATATTGATAGCGAAGATAGCGTTCAGAATAGTAATGTTAAAAATACTACGGGAGAAGGACAAACTAAAAATAAGGTTACGAAAAGGAAGTCTGCAGATCCAAGTGTGTGGAAACGAAATTTTCGAAAGAAGATGAGAGTAGAGGGCAAACAATATATCAATTCCAGGGGAAAGGTGACAAAAAAGAAGGAAATTGGAAATGACTGCAAGTGCAAATATAAATGTTTCGAAAAGGTTTCAGCCTATCAACGCCAAAGTATTTTCAATAGTTTCTATAAAATGAAATCCAAATCAGAGCAAGATGAGTACTTGTGTGGTTTAATTACATGTTCGGACATAAAACGTAGACGTATTAAGTCTGGTAATGGACGTTCACGTACAGTGTCTAACGAGTATAAGGTTTTTTTTAATGGAAGGTAAGGTTTCTTTATGTTTTTTTTTTATATATAATTATTTTGTAGATTCGATACGGTACCACCAATAATGACGTGTGCAAAAAAGTATTTTGTGCTATTCATGCAGTTTCCAAAAAAAGAGTTGAAATATTAGCATCTCACATAAGAAAAAACAAATCGACTGCACCACAAGATATGAGAGGGAGACACAGTACTCGTCCTAATGCTATTTCTGATGAAATAGTGAATCAAATTAATTGCCACATTAAAAGATTTCCACGAAGATCCTCTCATTACAGCAGGACCAAGAACCTTAAACGATACTAGGGTAAGGTGAGGGAAATGGGCGTATGGGGTATTTGGGCGGTCAAACTAAAAAAAAAAAATGTTTGTGAAAATATGTCTTATTTTGGAACGGTTTTCTGTAAATTTTATTGGTTTTGTATTTACTTTCGGTAATAGATGTCGCCACGTTTTTAATTTTGACATTTAAATTTACGGCAATTCTTAAGTGTCATATTGGGTTTATAACCTCCAATAAAGTGTGTTATTAGGTTTAAAGGGCGGCAGTTTTTTTTGTGAAAACGGTAAGTATATAAGGAAGTTAATTATTTTAAAACGCTCTAGTGATACATAAACCCTATATAAAGGGCCTGTCTATAAAGTTTTGTTGAATTTTTATTGTTTTAAGAAATAATACAGAGATAAAAAAGTACCTCCCAATTCCCCCGTCCGGGAAATTGGAAGGTACCGAATCGGGGAAATGGGCGGATTTAACTTATGCTTTATAATTTTTTCAGATCGATATGCCACGAAAATATGTTAAGAAAACCAATCCGAAATATGCTAGAGACGTTTTAATTGCTGCTATGGAAGCAGTAAGCACCGGAACAAGTATTTATGCTGCTTCAAGACAATTTGGTGTACCAGAGTCCACTATTCGAAACAGAATAAAACGAAAGACTCCTGTAACTCGTGTTGGAGCTGGTAGAAGTCGTTTCTTCCCAGTGATATAGAAAAAGATTTTGGCAGATAACGTAATATTGCTGTCTTCCGTTCATAATCCACTTACACGTGGAGAAATTTTAAATACTGTCCATGAGTACTGCAAGCTAAAGAAAATCACAAATCCATTTTCAAAAAAGGCTGACGCCTTACCCGGGAAGAATTCCTAAGAGGATTTTTTAAGAGACAATCCCAATCTTGTCAGTCGAAAAGCAGAAGCGTTACAAGCAGCTCGAGTCAATTGCTCTACGAAAGAGAACTTTTCCATATTCTTTGGACTACTAGAAAGAAAAGATTAAAGAGCTTAACATTAGTTCTCCAGAACAAATAATTAACTTAGATGAAACTGGCTATGATACATCACTTGCTACAACAGTAATAGCCAGAAAGGGAACGAAATGTGTATCTCAAAAGCAGCCAGGCAGTGGAAAAGACACATTTACAGTTGTCGAAACAGTAACAGCAAATGGTCACATTTTTCCACCAGTAATAATTTACAACAAGAAAAATTTGTACAATTTCGTGGTGCCTGGAGGCCCTGAAGGCACTGGGTATTTGGTGTCCATAAATGGATGGCAAGATAAATCAACGTTTTTAAAAATTTTGAAGAATTTATTAAATGGACAACCGATTGGAAGAAACTAATTTGTGCTTTTGTTTGATGGTCATGGAAGCCATATACAATATGCTGTAAGCAGTTTGGCTTTGCAGAACGACATTCATATATTAACTTACCAGCGCATTCATCCCAAACCCTTCAACCTCTTGATGTTGCCGTTTTTGGACCAGCAAAAAAAGTGTGGATGAAGATCAAAAGGAATTATTTTAAGAAATCTAACACTAATATCACAAAGGAGGTATTCCATCCTTAATGAAAGAATTAAGAGATGAGGTGGCTTTCCTAAGGAAATATCATTGCTGGTTTCAGGGCCGCTGGGATATGGCCACTAAATCCAAGAAAGTTTTAGACTCTATGCAAGAGCAAGATGTACTAATAGATTTACACGTAACAGCAGACGAGCCCAGTAATCAACCAATTAATAACAATATGATAGACAATGAGCCCCGAAATAAGCCGACTACTGATCAAACAGACAAGAACTCCAAAATAAGCCAACTACTTCTCGAATAGACACTGAACTCCAAATTAGGCCGACTACCTCTAAACATTAACGTAGAACATAACGAAAATAGCTCTTAGACACATCAACGCTACGACTGCAACAACACAAGGTAAGCTCGGTGAACACTGCATTTCGACATTTAGAGATGTTCTATTAAAAACTGTTACGCCAAAATCTCGTTCTATGAATAACAAAAAAGTTAGAATGACTTTTAATAATAAAGTTTTAACAGAAGCTGATGTGTTAGATCAGATGAAAGAAAAAGAAATGAAATTTTGGCAAAAAAAAATAAAGAATAAAGAAACCTCAGAATAGTACTAATGATTTAAGTGTAACAATAAACGAGCCAAAAAAACAATGAAAAAGGTTGAATCCTCAAGTGAAAGTGAAGAAATTTCGTTACACGATTCCTCTGATGACATAAGTCTCTTCTCTGACGAAGATCAAGAAAAACTCGAGAAGAAAATACAACTTGGGTGATTTGGAGCTGGGAGGGTATGTTGTGGCAGAGTATGAAAATCGGTGGTACGTTGCAAATATTTTGGATATTAAAAATAAGAACAAGATTTTAAAATTAAAATACATGGAGCCCAAGGGTCCCAATAATTTTGTGTGGCCCAGTAAAAATGACATATTTGACACCCCAATATCAGATATTTTAACGACGGTCAGAACCCCTGTCTCTGTTAGTAAAAGGTTCCTGGGTTTAACCACTGAGGACTACCAGAAAGTGCAAAAACTATGGGCTTTACGGCGTAAATAGTGTTAATAACATGAAAGTTTTAAAAAACTGAAAAAAAAGGGTTTAGGTGGTCCAAATAGCTTTTTATTTTATTCTTACGTTCCCCGTTGTGTAACGAATAAGACTGATTAGTCAGGGTTATTTTATTTTGTAAAGAGAATTTTAAACTTCTACATTTTCAAAATGGCGAAAGTTACCTATTTTTAAGAATAAATATTTATTTTCGGCTGTTTTTTTAATACAAATAAAATTTCGTTTACGTGAAACTTTATTTTTGGTTTATTCTATACCTGCCAATTGTCCCATAAAAATAAATTGCCTGAACAGTGGTTTACAACGATACCTCTAAATTACCCATGTGGGGAATTGGGTGTTAAATATTATTTTTTTTTTAAATGTGTTCCAAGCAACTATTTTACGCTTAAACTTTGTATTAACTTTGAAAGTTATGTTACCTACCAACACCCTAGGCTAATTTTTATATTTACAAAAATTTGTAAAAAATATAACAAAATTTTAATTTTACCCTTCCAATTACCCCATCTTACCCTATCTATCCCCTGAATTAAACATAAAGAAGATGTACGAGCTTTATCTGGAGTCTTGTGAACCAGAAGTATACAAAAGTGTGCAGAATACAGGAAAACTCAATCTCAAACCTGTTGTGACATATGACTTCTTCTTCAGGTATTTTCAAATTAACTTTAGCAACTATTCATTCGCTCAACCGTGGAGCGATACCTGCCAAGTATGTGACAAGTTGGATAACAAATTAAAAATTAAAAGGCAGGCTGAGGAACTAAATTCCATTAAGTTGCAAAAAACTATTCATCTGAAGAGTTCTTCTGTTTTTTATGATGATTAGTAAATGAAGTTTTTCGCCAGACTGTGTACATATGTCTTAACAATTTCAGTTTTGAACAACACTGTATATCTCGATGTCATGTTTGCCAATGTACCTATTAACTAGGAAATTTTAAAACTTATTACTGATACTATTTAACGTTTGCAATTTTAGAAATCGTTGTTTTACTCGGTGCCTCTTGAGGTGTATCAAGGTGAGAGATCTTTACAGTTCATAATTTTTTTATATTAACTTTGGCACTAAAACAAAAAGGAAGAAACTCAATAACCGTAAACTTTATACGAATATATGTAAAACTAGAAGACCAAATAAATCCTAATCCTAATAAAATAACTAAAAACGATATTGTGGAGACAAACACAACATATATTTTGTGCGACCGCTCTTCACTCATGTCGACTGCGGACTAACTCTGCATCTAGCGCGCTAGAAAGAGTGTAACCTGCAATATAGTAAGGAAAACATGCGAAGTAATTTGGGACATATTGCAACCAGAGAAATGATATATATACTACGTATATAGAAGAAGCATAACAGAGCTTGCTTGAAGCCAACATGTAAAACGAGCAGAGAAAGAGATAGCTATAGAATAGTACACAGATAAGCGCATGATCCACCGAATGTGTGACCGAATGGAAGCTATAACCGCGCGTGATTTGAATATTGTCAGATATTGTAATACACTAGTTTATGTAAGGAATCTATATTTCTTTGAAAAATAAATGATACTATTTAATGGGTGGTTTATTATACAGGTATATGAATAAAAATCGTTTTCGCACACCAATCTTTTTGTTAAATTGATTGCTGTTTTGATGTCAGCTTTTCTAGGTAGGTAGGTGGTTATATATTTTAATACCGAAAATATCTGGGGTGTTAGCAGTTGACTGTTAATTATATTTCATGGAATATATTTGTGGTTTTCAGATATTGTATGTGAACGATTTATAAAGATGTATTTGTTAATACATAAACTGCATGCTAGAATATACAAATTGGTCAACGTTTAAAATCCTTAATGATACGAAGTAACTTGGTCTACGACACATTTGATTGCTGCATTTTATTAAAAAATTCATTATATGCACTCTAAGATGATTCCTTTCTTCAGATGGTAATTAAAAATCTGCAACAAATACTGTTTTAAACAAGGAAGAGGAACCATATTTTTCAACAACCGAAGTTGGAAATAAGAGTTTTTAAATATTACCTACTTTTAATCAATTGTTTATAACAAAATGTATATATATATATACATATAAGGAATAAAAGTACTAATTAGTTGAAGTATTTATTTTATTTCCTTTATAAACATCAAGTGTAAGTTAACTTAAATTAACATAACATAAAGAATGTATTCATTATTGTATTTTAATAACACACAACAGTACCATACTTCTATATACATAAACTAAGAAATTTATCAGTTACATAAATAATTTCATTCGTGACGGAATATAATATATCTAGCATATCTGCTTCGTACAACCTCATCTTTGATTGACATTTCCCTTGCATAGTGATGCAACCTTAATTGTAAATATACCGATATAATGGAAGTGATTAGTTGGTAGCGATGTCCATCCAAAAGTTTGCAATTGTTATGGGCCAGATACTTCTCTTCTTTAAACACCTTTTCGTTACAGTCTTGGAAAACTTTATTTTGTACATGTTTAAAGACAGAATTATCCCTATGAAAAAAATTTTGGTGTTCTCGAATTCTCTTTTCAGCGACTCTGCATATTAATATAACATCATTGGAAGCATTTACTAATGTACCCCGTGCCTTCAGCTTCTGAAGAGAAGATGTGCACCTGTTGCTTATTACAACAGATTTGCATTCGTTGCAGTTTACTTTAGATATTACTTTCTTGCTGACGTAGCCTGCGATATACTTCACAACATCTTCTAAAAATGGTGACAAAGCATAAAAACTGAAGATGTAGTCATGGTCACCAACGTCTTCATGGTCTTCTATATCAAAAATGCTATCCATTCCCTTTGGCGATTTTACCTCTGATGAAGGATAGAGTATTGGCATGTATGACAATTCTGCCACGTTTCCATAAACAGACCCGCCTATTTGAGCACGTGTTAACAATCTCTTATAGGTATACTTGAATTGTAAGGCAGATGGATTATTGTTCATTCCAAACCTACTTCTTACTGCACTAAAAAAAATTCTAAATGGTCCTGGCTTAATTTATATGTACTTAGGTATTTCAAATTGTTTTTCTGCAGAATTTCATATAATCTCATGATATTTTGTAAATTTATTATCATACCCAAAAATCCAGTTTTCTTTTGGGAGGTCAAGATAGGACGTCCAGATTGGAGTTTTAGATTGTTATATAGTTTATTATACTCTCTGTTCGCTGATGCATAAATTCAAATGTTCTTTCAGATATAGGCAAATTATATCTGTATTTTGCAAAACTACATCTCGAATTTAAAATATCAAAAGCGTCGTTGAACATCTCACAAAATACGGCTGTGGCTTCACTATCTTCAAAATTTCTTAGCTTCAAATCTAAGCTGCAAAATCTAAGAGCTGCAGCTACACTTTTTGATAACACTTGAGCTGCCAGACGTACATTCATAATTTTTTGTCGATAATTTATGTGCAGTACAGTTAGCTTATTTCCTGCTAATAAACCTTGCTGTGACTGGTAATTTTGTAATTCTTTAATGAAGTTCCAATTTGCATGCCCTTCAGTAGTCTGAAGGTATTCCACATTTGCGAGGCAATTTCGGACCAATTTAACCATGTGACATGCATCTAGAATTATGAACACCTACAAAGAAAAAGAAAACATAATTTAAGGAAGCATGTATTAATTTTAAAGAAATTGCAAATGCCAAAAGAAATGCACTCTACAATGCAATTGATAAATTGATCATATAGCATGTATTATCTAAGAAAAATACCTTCTCTTTTGTAGTAGGATGAATTATCCAAGGTTTCATATTTTCTTTCCAATCTAACTCTGCACCTAATGCTTTACACATGGCCAGATTAACATATGCACCGTCAAAAGTGATTGAATTACATACTGCTCCAGTTTGTGACAGTAATTCCAGACAAATACTCAGAAGATTCGCTCTTTCTCTTCCATTTAAACTGTTTATTAGGAAATACCCTAATGGCATCTTCCAATTACTGTTTATTGCAACAGCCATAAAAACTAAGCAATTTTTTGCATGGGGACCAACTTGTTCATAATTACTGCCTGCTCCCATATCGACATATCCATAAAATTTTCCATCCTTCCACTGTACGTGGTCTCTTATAGACATTTCATCTAAAGTCAAACTTAGCATAACTGCTTCTTTTTCAGCTTTCAATTTTATAGATGTAAATGCTTCTTTTGTAAAACCAGGGTCACCATCAACAACGTTGTACCATCTGCTTATAGTTGTTGGATGGGGAAGTATTTTGTTAAAGCATTTTCGTACATAATTATAGGCCTTCGTGGAATAAAATTGCAATGCAATTGCAAAATTTCTTAATTCTGGTGGATACCTTTTCTTGGAGTTCTTCAAATTTCTTTTCCAAATTTCACTTAGCGAATCAGATGCTCTGCTCTATACAAGAAAAAATAAGTCATTTGATGTCTTTCATTGAGGTATTGTATTTTGGCAAACTACATAATCGTAAGGTAATAAGCTTAATGCAATAAGTTGATATGTTTAGTGCAATAATCAACAACATTAACAAAAGAAGTTATAAATGTACCTGTAGCACTTGCACTGCTTCGTCCGATATCAACTTTTTATCATTTAGGTGCTGAATCATTTGCTCAAGACTACTTATTTTCTTACGCAAACGACGATTACTCTGTTGTAATGCTTTAATTTTTTTTTGTTGGTTTTGCACTTTCTTTTTAATAATATTAAAATTTCTTTTTGCCTTCATTGTCGTAGAAAAGTCTGCCTCTTTTATATCTCCAACATAACGTATTCGTTTGGATTCATTTAATGGTACCATTTCATAGCTTAGAAATTGAGTAGCAACAGTTTTAAAAGATGGTTCTCCATTTACTGGATTATGTGTCCCACTAAGAATACTAAAAAAAAAATTACACAAAAATATAATTCTATTATTGTGTTACAAGTAGTAATAATAAATGTATAATTTCTTATGCAAATATTGTCCTCTAGTTCATTTTTATATCTACATCAATTATATTAAAAAATAACCGTTCTTACACATATTCGTACACACTTACACATAAAGTTTCTATTTTAATTTGCATTACATGAAAGAATATGCAATTAAAAGCACTTACTTTGACGTAGGACAAAGATATTCAGTTGTTGTAAGAGTGCTACTGCTGCTGGACAGATTATCATCTGGTTGACTTAAATGTTCCTCTTTATTTAAATTGTATAACTTTCTCTGAGTTACATTGCATCTTGAAAAAAAAAAATCATAAATTATAGGTTTCAAAAAAATTTTATCAACTACCGCTTACTTTGGCAACGGGTTCGGTAATGATCCTGGCAATAGACGTGGCCGTACTCTAGCAGCAAGTGAAAAACACTCTTTCTTAAAATGTTTTGAGCAAACTCGTGTGTTCTTTTTAATATCTTGCTCAGTCAACAAAACAAAGTAACAAAATAAACTAAACGCAAAACATCTACTATATACACAAAAGCCTACATTAATAAATACCGACTTTATTGGTATACGCTACAATAAAAAAAAAAATTGAAATTGCAGTAGAATTTATGCGAACCCTGAACGTCAAACAACCGGATGTTGGGCCAGGAAATTCGACATTTCCGCTTTTGCTGGAGTTTGCGCAGAACTACTGTGCTATTGAGGTAAAGTAAGCATTCCCTCCACCCCCTACCCCTAGGTCCTGTCGGCTTCAATTTCTCATATAAGCAGGTATAGGAATGCTTCTTCTATATACCTATAGGGATATATGTCATTTCTCTGATTGCAACCAATTTATTTGGTATTACCAACAAAAGATAAATGGAAAGAAATTTGAATTAAATTTGAGGAACGCTGGCAGCTACCATGTTGTGTTGGAATCATGGCTGGCAAACACTGTGCAATTGTAGCGCCAAACAATAGTGCATCTGCTTTCTACAACTATAAAAAATATTTCAGTATAATTTTATTTGCTGTTTGTGCGAGCTATGTGTTTACCTACGCAGATGTGGGTAGGGTATGGATCGCAGGAGTGATGGAGGAGAATTGAGAGAATCGAAACTTGAAAAAACGTTACAAGATGGTGAATTAAATTTACTCGATGCCAGTAATTTAGCTAATACAAACATCTCCTTTTACCCTTTATTTGTTGGAGATAAAGTCTTTCCATTACAAAACCATATAATGAGGTCATACAATGGAAAATATTTACCTGAAGCAGAAAGAATGTTGAATTATAGACTTTCTCGCGCTCGCCGTTGCATTGAAAATGCATTTGGAATATTGACAGCACGATGGAAAGTCTCTCATCAAACGATCCATGACAATCTCAGAACTGTTAACAGTATAATACGACCAAGCGTATACATGCAGAATTATATTATACTTATTGAACAGGGAAGAGAAGGTCGAAGATACTGCAGGGAAAATTATGTAGATAGGCAGGACTGCAATATAGGAGAGATACTTACTGGTGAGTGGAGAGAACTGCGTGGTGTGAAAACAGCATTTGCACCAGCTGCCAATATACGTTGTTTCGGCGCAAGAAATGCCAGTAGAGATGTCCTTCATAACAGGGACATGAAAACTATTTAAACAACGAAGTAGGAAGTGTGCACTGGCAGAGAGAATATGTTTGGTTTGAAATCTAGGTAATAGTAAAGAATCGAATAATTATTAAACGATTTTATTGTGCTAAGTAATAAAAAGATATAATTTTTAAACAGCGTAAAAACGTAAAAAAATACATAAAGTAGTCTTGAAAAATATGTTATTTTATTTGTTCCCTCTTTTGTACTAAAATAATAGAGTATTCAATTCGAGAATACATTCATCTCGTAACTCTTCTTGGATGGTACCCAAAGTGCTTCCCACATGTCGCCATATATTCTAAAATACTCTTTGGGAGGGTTGGTTTCTGTTAAGAGTATTCTGCACTTCTTATATTAGATCAAGTGAACTGTTAGTGATTTTAGGTATATAGACGAAAATACAATGTAGTAAAGTTGACATATATAGTATATAGGGTGTGTTCGCGGAGCACGCTTTTTGCGCGATTTGGTACTACTAGTCGTTCGCGGAGCAATTGTCTAGCACCACGAAGCGCTTGCATGACATCATTGTTTTTGGAACGTACGTCATCACTAACGCTATGAAATGCAAATTTCATCCAGGTAGAGCAGTTGTAAGCGTTAGCGCCATTTCGTACAACGAAAGCTCGATGAACGGTTGTGTGATTCGTGATTAGTGGTTTAAATTGTTGTTGTTTGTTATATTGTTATTGTGAAAGTTGTTATAATTGTTAGAGTTACATATGTAAATTGTTAGGTGAAGAAAATGTCCCTCGTTGCTTCGTCTATTTAATCCAGATACGGAGGAGACAACCGAAATTTTAGTTTCGAGTGCCGATGCGCAACGCGCGGAAACTGGTAAGTTGTTGCCGTTTTATTTAATTACAATTAATGCTATTCTATCATAATTTGTTTGATACTCGGAGTAATTAATTTAACCCTATCATACTTGTATGTTTTAGACCTGGAATTTGCCACACAATTGCTGGAACTGTCCAAAGGTAGTCCGTTTTCGCCAAGTATGTATTGTCGGTTATGTGCTTTTGGTTGTTGTAAATTTGGTAAAGCTTATAAACATTTGCACAAATTTAATTACAGGTGCTGGCAGCTCCTCAAGCAGCGAGCTAATAAGTAGTGCGGATGATAGTGCTAACAACGTTGATGAGGCATCAACGGTAAATGGTAAGGATTCATAAATATTCAATATCTTAGCTTACTCCGTGTTAATTCTGTGTTTAGCAAATAGTTGATTTGCACATATCTTGTGTTTTCAGGTTTCAAGTGGCCTCACGAAGCCATTCTGTTGTTGGTGGAGGAGTTCCGCAAGAGCATCAAATTTACCTCTGGGCGTGTAAGCCAAAAAAAGGTTTGGGAAAGGATTGCCCAGGTTCTGCAAGGGAAAGGGTACAAAGTCACCGGGCCACAATGCCTTTCCAAATTTAATGGCATGAAAAGAACGTATAAATCCATTAGGGACCATAATGGGAAATCGGGAAATAATTTCCGATCATGGCCATACTTGGAAGTATGTTTGAATTTTATGTACTTTCATTTTAACCAGTTTATGTTTATTTATTAGCTTATGGAGAGTGTGTTCGGCGAGAAACCGTTTATGCAGCCGGTAGCCACCCTTTCATCTACCGGCATTGCCAAAGGCCATGCCGGTACAAATATAGAACCAAGGCTAGAGCATGACATAAAAAGCCCCAGTTCAACACGTAAGTACCATTTAGAATTTCATTTTGTGCTTTCAGTACTTTCACAAACTATTCATTTTTAGGAAAAAGGAAAACCTCCACTTCCGACATAGCTGAGGCCATTTTAGAAAGCAGGCGATTGGCAGAAGAGAAGCGAGAGAGGAGCATCAAGAAAAATGCAAGTGAAGAAAGAATTGCAAGCTGAAATGTTAAAATGATAGGCAATTTAATTGATAAAATTTAATCTTTCATTCTAATTATTTTATTGTTTATTAATATAATACAACTTATAAAAAAGAAGTTTTATTATTTGTAGTTAACGTGTAGTTCTAAAGCCTTTTTGTTTCCACTAAATTCACACAGCCCTCATGAGAAGCCTCTGACATATTAAGTCTCTTTTGACTGCACCGACCTGCGCAGCATCTTGCTGCACATTTGGAGGCACATTATCAGCATCACCTTCATTCACTGCAATGAGTAAGTCATCACCCCTAAGTAAACAAATATTGTGTAAAACACAGCAAGCAATAATGTGGGCAGGGATTAAATCAACTTTCCGCATGGGTAGTACAGTCAAGAGGCTGCGGAATCGTCCTTTTAGAAAACCAAAAGCTCTCTCAATGGCTATCCGAGCTGTGCATGGCAGAAATTATAATTGCTCTCGTCGCTCCGTCAGATGGCCATTGTCACGATAAGGGACCAACAAATTCTCATGTAACTTGTAAGCAGAGTCACCAATTATATGACAATCATCATGAAATTTTTCTGCATCCCCTAAGTAGACATGGACTTCAGACAGACGAAAGACACGTTGATCATGAACAGAGCCCACATGGCCTGCGTAGCAATGAAGGAAGCGACCAGAATGGTCACAAACGGCCTACAAAGTAGAACATAATGTTACAAGGATACAAGTCAATTACCTATGGCAAGGGTTCTACTACCTGAAGAATTACTGAGTGACATCCTTTCCGATTAACATATGATTCTGGATTTTCTGATGGGGCAGGGATATTTATATGGGTTCCATCGATTGCTCCTACGACTTTAGGAAAGGAACTCACCGCTTCAAATCCAGCCCATATTTGTTGAACCTTATCTCCCGTCGGCCATCTGATAAAAATTGGTGACAACTCAGTTAGTGCTCTTGTGACACGTCTTGTTACATACATTGCAGTACTTCTTCCAACGTTGAACCTTTCACATAATGATCTGTAACACAATTAAACATAAGCAGAGGATATGCACACATGATGGCACGAAAGATTAAAGGGATAAGAGAAAAATACACTCACCTTAATGAATCAGGTGTGGCCAGTCTCCAGATGGCAATAAGAAACTGCTTCTCTGGTGAAATCATTGCAGTTCCTGGAATCTGCCTTTGAAGCCTTGGCGCAATAATAGGAAGCACATAATCAAAAGTTTCTCTACACATTCTGAAATGATTAGATAAAATTGTCAGGTACTAAGAATTTAATAAGTAAATAATAAAACGATTGCCTTTAATACGTGTTATTATTATTATTATTATTAAATAAATAAAATACCTAAAATGTGACTTAAATTCCAGGTCACTTAATGCCGGCAACACTTGTTCCACATAATTCTCAATCCTTCGGACCACCATTCTTCTATGAACTCCATCAAGGCGTTCCAATGCTTGTAATTCTTCGTCTTCACTACTTTCTGATGATGAAGACGAATCAATCAACTGGTTCATTATTTGCAAACCCGCCGCCACCACATTCAAAACATTGCGTCTATCGTCGGCCATCTTTAATTTTACAATAATAATAACAAAGGACTACGACTGTTCACGGAGCTCGATAGCGCCAACGCTCTAAAACCTCGCGGACGGCCAGAATAGCATTAGCGTTACGTAGCGCGGTAGCGTGCTCCGCGAACACACCCATAGAGTCACGTACGCTTGTCATATAGAATAACGTCTTTTGTTTATTTTCATTTTGTTATCCTGCATTCTATTTTTTTCAACATACACTAGATAAGTGTTTTACCTCTGTTTTAGAACATTAAAGTGTTTAATACTTAACCGTAGTTTCAATAGGTATGGCCCAGAACACGCTGTAGTTCGAGCAAAATAAAACGGTTAGAGAGGTTAAGTGTCGCAACGCGGGAATTAAATAGAAAACGAAAAGGTGTAGAAGAACAAAAGAAAAATGAGTGACTCAAACGTAACCCAATAAGCAAGTTTGATGGAAAGAACTACCAACATGGAAATTTAAGTAAAATGTGCACTAAGAGCAAGAGGAATTTATGAAATTACTACAGGTAAAACAAGTAAAACCTACGATTGATAATCAGAAAGAGTTAGACGATTACAACAAAAAGGATGCACAAGCGATGTGTATCATTACCTCGCAATGGAACTGCCGCAATTACACTCGTAGAAATTGTGAAACTTCCAAAGGTATCATTGACAATTGGAAAGTATATATTCTCTCAAAACAGAAACAAATAAAATGATTGTACATGAAAAATTCCACCAATACAAAATGGATCTCAACGATTCTGTGGTACAACATATCGCCAAAATAGAAAATTTAGCAAGCGAAATTAAAGAAGCTGGAGATAGTATTAGTGACACAGCAATAATGACCAAAATTATAGGTACATTACCAAGGAAATTCACAAACTTCAGACGATGGAAGATGGAACAATAAATGACGTTCTATATGTTCCTGAATTACGAAGGAATTTGTTCTCTGAAGGAGCAATAACAAAAAAAGGCATGAAAATCATAAAAGAAAATAGATATGCAAACGTTTATCACAATAATAAATTAGTAGCATGCAGTATTCTTGAATCAAATAACTTGTACAGAATGTTATTTAAAACTGTACTTGCAACAGCGAACAGTGTCACCACCACTGACAACCTAAAAACCTGGCATGAACGTCTAGGACATTTGAATGTAAGGACTCTTTCAGACATGGTTGCAAAAGGACTCGTCACAGGTATAAATATTAGTAATGCAGATAATTTCTTTTGTGAAGCATGTGCTTACGGTAAGCAACATAAACTACCTTTCAAAGACAAAGGCAAACATGTAAAACAAGGTCCTGGAGAACTAATTTATAGTGATGTTTGCGGACCAATGAAGACAGAATCGGCAGGTGGTGCACGATACTTTGTCTTATTCAAAGATGATCACACAAGTTATCGTACGGTGTATTTTCTTAAACACAAGAGTGATGTCTTTGAATGTTTCAAGAAATTTTATTACTTGTCAAAAAACAAATTTGGTTATTCAATGAAAACCTTACATACAGATGGAGGAACTGAATATGTTAATGAACATTTTCAAAGCTTTTTGCAGAAAAATGGCATTGCATTTGAAAAGACAGCTCCATATACTCCTGAGCAAAACGCACGCTCAGAAAGAGAAATTCGTACAATTGTTGAAAGCGCTCGTTCAATGATGTACCAAGGAGATGTAACACAGGATCTGTGGGCTGAAGCTATAAACAGTGCTGTATATATACTGAACCGAACAGCAAATACTCAAATCGATGGAAGAACCCCATTTGAAGGGTGGACCGGAAAGAAACCCAGTTAGATCACATTAAAACATTTGGATGTGAAGCATTCATGCATATACCAAAAGAAAAGCGAACGAAATGGGAACCAAAAAGTGAAAAATTAATACTCACGGGTTACGATGGACAGTCGATGAATTACAGACTGTACAATATCAGAACAAAGAAAATCACAATCTCAAGAAATGTAATCTTCAATGAGAACACCAATAAGGAAAATCAAACTCGAAGAAATTATGCACCCATAGAAATTGAAAATGTGAGCCTAGAAACAGACGAGGATAAAGATCAATTAGAAGAAACCCATGAACATGAAATTAAAGAAACTAGGCACAACCAAGAGGAAAGTACCGAAAGAAGTCATAACTTGCGCCCAAGAGAAAATATTAAAGTACCTACACGTTATGAAGTAAATTTAGTCGAAACCGATGTACCCACAACATTTGAAGAGGCCATGAACAGTCAAGATGTGCACGAATGGAAAGAAGCCATCAAAGAGGAGCTAGAAGCTCTAGAAAAGAACAAGACTTGGGAATTACAACCGTTACCTTCAGATAGAAAAATAATTGGTTCCAAATGGGTATTTAAGGTAAAACGATCCCCTGATGGTAAAATAAACAGATACAAGGCAAGATTATGTGCCAAAGGGTTTGCTCAAACCGAAGGAATCGACTACACAGAAACCTTTGCTCCTACAACTAGATACGACACCATCAGAACACTACTCGCTATTGCAGTGAAAAATGAGTACCAAATTCTTCAATTTGATATAAAGACCGCTTTCTTGCACGGAGAACTAAATGAAACTATCTATATGGATCCACCACCTGGTATTGTAATACAACCAGATATGGTCTGCAAGCTTAAAAAGGCCCTTTACGATCTGAAGCAAGCACCTAGATGTTGGAACAACAAATTCACTGATTTTCTATGCACGTTCGTCTGAAAACAATGCCAAGCCGACAAGTGTGTTTTTTAGGAAACATAAGCTGTGATCCAGTTATACTGTACTATATGTAGATGATGGTCTCATCATGACCAAAAATAACTATGTCTAAGAAAATTGTTGATAAAATGAAACTTGTTTTTGAAGTAACTGTCACTGAACCTAATCATTTCGTGGACTTGAAATTGTAATAAATGAAGAAGACAAATCCATATTTATTCATGTAAATAGCTTTATAGATAGAATTATTCAACGATTCAAACTTGAGGATGCTAAGTCATGTACTACACCAGCAGATTGCCAAACGACGCTATCTTCTGCCGATTCGCAAAAGTGCAACGATATTACACCGTACAGGGAAGCTGTAGGCTCGTTAATGTTCGCAGCAATCACAGCGCGCCCTGACATTACTTACGCGACAAATGTTGTTAGTAGATATCAAAATAATCCAAGTTTGTGCCATTGGAATGCCGTAAAACGCGTAATGAAATATTTGAAATCCACACCAACTCTCGGAATACGCTATTGTAACAATGGAGATACCTTAATTGGTTATTCTGATTCAGACTTCGCGAATGACCTCGACACCAGAAGATCGACAACTGGGTATGTCTTCAAAATGTCCAATGGTGCCATCACTCGGAACAGTCGACGTCAACAATCCGTGGCGTTGTCAACGACCGAGGCCGAATTTGTAGCCGCATCAGAAGCAACAAAAGAAGCAATGTGGTTAAAACAACTACTAAATGAACTAAATGAAAACTGTGATAACTTGTTGCTGTGCTGTGACAACCAAAGTGCGCTAAACTTATTAAAACCCTGTGTATCACAAGCGTACAAAGCATATCGACGTGCGCTATAACTTTGTTCGAGAAAAATTCGAGAACAATGAAATTGATCTAAAATTTGTGCCAAGTGTTGATCAACTCGCTGACTTATTAACAAAACCATTACCAAGAAATAAATTTGAAAACTTAAGAAATCAATTAGGAATGACAGTCCAGAATACCTGGGGGTGTTAAGAGTATTCTGCACTTCTTATATTAGATCAAGTGAACTGTTAGTGATTTTAGGTATATAGACGAAAATACAATGTAGTAAAGTTGACATATATAGTATATAGAGTCACGTACGCTGTCATATAGAATAACGTCTTTGTTTATTTTCATTTTGTTATCCTGCATTCTATTTTTTTCAACATACACTAGATAAGTGTTTTACCTCTGTTTTAGAACATTAAAGTGTTTAATACTTAACCGTAGTTTCAATAGTTTCCTTATTAGCCTATACCTCAGCTGCCCTTGCTAGACGTTCCATCATAACATCTATATTTGTGCTATCCTCTTCGTGTCGGATTTCATATTTTCTTTTTCGGCCTGATCTTCCTTCAGTAGAGGTCCGCGATAGAGTTTTAGAAGTAGAAAACATGAGTTGAGTGCCGATGAGTGAGATTGCGGACTGTGAGATACATTATCGTGCTGGGGTGGACTGAAAGTCTTCAGATGAGTTGACATATCATACTCCACAGCAATTTCATCCATGACGTTCTCTTCTGTTGCTGGCTCTCTATTATGAGCATTTCATCTATTTGTCTTTTCTGTGAGGTGCTTGCTGATGTACTTGTTTGTAGGCAGCCCCCCAGAAATACTACTGATAGTTTTGAAATAAAATTTTAATTAATTTATTTGACTTCGATTTTAGTTGAAAAATAATACCTTCTATTTGTCATTACTCTGTCTAGAAAAGAAAGAGTTTTGAGGAGATGCCACGGTTGTATCTCTAACGCGGCAGCGCCACTCGCCTGATGAATTTTTATTTTCTCTTTTCTATAATTTTTCGTGTAACGCCCAGTATCTAGCTTCAATTATCTCCGCTGGAATAAATGTGTACTGTATGTAATTGCTTTTAATTAGTCTGAAGAAACTTACGTGTAGTTTCTAGTTTTGCAGCTAAACCTTTAGTGCCGTTTCACATGGGGCGTATGGTCAGGACGGATCGTCAGGACGTATAAGCAAGCACCATGCGTTTAAATGTGTAATTTCACATGAAGCGCCTATGATCAGTCCGTACGATTTCGTACGACGGACATACGTCGGGCTCGTGCGTCGTCGTATCGTCAGCGCGCGCACGAATCATTGTTTATAATGTGTAACTTCACATGTGAACTGATGGTCAGTTGCGTACCATTTCGCCTGTTGCCAGATTTGCCCTTTCTAGCACACACGTGGCTGTCTAGTATATTGCATCACCACCATGAGTTATAAAATAGACACGGAAATATTAATTTGCACAATAGAAAATCAAAGGTGTATATGGGATGCATCCTGTGAGGAATATAAAAATCGCGATATTAAAAACAAAGCATACAAATATGTTGCAGCTGTCGTAGTACAGGACTTTGATAAGTTAACAGAAAAGGAGCAAACTGAAGCTAGTAAGTAAACACATATATATGCATATTTCAATGCATGCTAACAAATATACAGGCTCTGTTCATATAATAAAGCAGTAATATTTTAGTAAATATATGTTACAAACACAACTAATTGTATTCAACCAAAACAACCAACGTTTTAAACTGGTAAGAGTGGTAAGTGCTGGTTAAACACCTATTTTGAGGTTAAGTGTATAGTTCTGAAGATACATACGTTAAATGTGTCACAAATAGTCTCTACTAGAAACGAAAATGGAAGAAATTAATATTTCACAGGTAATAAAGTGGTTAACAGTTGAAGGTTTTTAAAAATAATGGGGTAATTTTGTAGGATAAAACAAAATTTACATGTGGTTACTGTAATGTTATATTGGGTACTATACATGAAATTATTGAAAACGAGTTAAGTCAGAAACATAACTGTTTGAAAAATTATGAAAATATAACTATCAATTATAACAATGGTAGCATTAGGGGCATAGAGAATACAGAACCAGCTGAGATGTCGATGTTGTCGACACAGAAAATATAGAAGTGTCTGAAAATGATAATCAGGCCAATGACTCTGCAAATGAAGATCATGGTTGGACAGAAAAGATGGTAAAATTATTAATTGAAGAATATCGAAACCATAAAAATAAATTCGACTCTCCAATGTACAATAAAAAGAAAGTATGGGAATGTATAAGCAATAGTCTAAAAATGTATGGAATCTGC